>JAFVLL020006325.1:0-13131 GCA_021397915.2 Tor tambroides | reverse complement strand
AGATTATCTACAGACTCACACACACACACACACACACACAATTATCTACAGACTCACACACACACACACACACACAATTATCTACAGACTCACACACACACAATTATCTACAGACTCACACACACACACACACACACACACACACACACACACACACACACACAAGACCATTATGGACCACTGATCTGATGTGAAAACAAACTTCAGGAGGTAGAAGAAACTCAATGGAAGCCCATCTAACATCAGACCAGGTCTCTGAGACAGTCTGATATCAAACCAGGCCTGAGAGGATCCCGTCAGCAGACCTGATGTTCCTGTAAGAGTGCATTCAGACTGACTTCTGCACTGGCATCACATCATCTTCAAGACAAACAAACCGTCATACAGCAGACACTCAGACGAGACGTCTCATTTCTATTCTGCGTCTCACGCTATAATTTCATTTCCTGTAATAAGCAACAGCGAGGCCTGCATTCAAAACATCACGCGTGTCAGACTGATGAACGACTGCAAGTGTCCTTAAGAAACGTCCCGTAAATATGAAAGCGCTCGGACTCTCAGCGGACTGCAAAACACTGGACATGTGCTGGGGCTGCTAATATGATCTTAATATCTCAATATGATCTTAGCATTGGTGCTCTGGAAACACTACTATAGAAGTGTAATTACATTTTCAGCCTCACACAAAACTATATGAATGATTTCAGAAGATTTGCAATATAGGGATGACTGTTGTGATGATTGTGTCATTTTGACAACGTCAGTTCATTTGATGCAAAAGAGCAGCCAGGATATTCTCCAAAATCACTTCACAGAACGAATCCTACAGGTTTGGAACAACATGAGGAGGAATATCAGGGCCAGATTCATGAAAATCTGCTTAAAGATGTTTAGAAATTTTGTGAAGAAACAAACAAAAACAAACAGAAATTCTAAGAGGTTTATAAGAAGTGAAATTCTTAAGATGTTCTCATATATCTTCTGATATTTCTTCTTTTTTATGTTTTTGTTTTTATGTATGAATGAATTATGAATTCAGCAAAAAGCAGGAAGCAAGAAGTCATGCCATAATCACGTCAGATCACTGTTTACACTACTAGTAATAGTAATATTTGTTATATGCTGTATACGTAGGTGGTGTTTTGTTGTAATGTTTAATATTTGAAACAATAAATTCATTAACCATCCTACTTTTGGGGATTTCAGACAAGTTGAAAGTTATCCTAACTTCAAGAGGCTATTTTTCAATGATTTTTAAGAACATTTGTTTCAGTAATTAAAATTCTTCTCAAGTTTTGTCTTTAAAACAATCTAAAGAAAAAAGATAAGAACATTCTTATATGGGAAAACACTAAATATTAATAGAAAATAACAAGAAAATAGCAGCTGATAATTTTATAAAAATGTTCTGTGAATTCGGACCCAGATGTAAAGCTGAGAGGCTGAGAAAGAGTGCAGTTTTCTCCCATTATCTTCATGACTGCAAATGTGATATTGATTTATACAACAGTTTAATAAAGAAGCTACACTGTAAAAAAAATAAAAAATAAAAATGTTGAGCAAACTTAAAACGTTTAAGGCAACCAGCTTCAGCAGTTTTTTTTTTAGTTTTCTCAACTAATTTTTTAGGAGATTTTTGAGTTTTCTTAACTTTTTGTTGTATAAACTTAAAACAACAAGTTGAGAAAACTCAAAAATCTGCTGAAGCTGGTTGCCTTAAACGTTTAAGTTCTCTCAACTTTTGATTTTTTACAGCACTGTTAAAAAAACAAAAACAAAAAAAAACAAAAAAAAAAGTTGAGCACACTTAAAAAGTTTAAGACATAATTAACAAGACATAATTAACTGTCTCTTCCAGCTAAAATATGAGTCCATAATCCATAATAACGCTTCCTCCAGTGAAAAAGTCCGTCTCCTGTTGTCTCTCACATCAAAATCCAGCCACATATTAGTTCAGAGCTGTTTTGTCTTGTAAACACTGCTTGATCTGTGCAGATTTCAGACTAGAACACTTTTTCACTGGAGGAAGAGTTATTATAGATTATGGACTCATATTTTAGACATTAAAAACATCTTAATGCTGGATTTGTTTCAGCTTTTGTCTCCTCCAGATGTTAACTGATGGACTGGAGTGGTGTGGATTATTGTGATGTTTTTATCAGCTGTTTAGACTCTCATTCTGACGGCACCCATTCACTGCAGAGCATCCATTGCTGAGACACATTTCTACAAACCTGATGAAGAAACAAACTCATCCTCATCTGGGATGGCCTGAGGGTGAGCACATTTTCATTTTTGGCTGAACTATTCCTTTATGAGTGACCAAACATTACTAGACTGCGGAGCTGAAGCGTACCTGTGGCGATCTGAGTGACGAGCGAGTCGTGGCTCTTATAGAAGACTCTGGCACACAGTGCAGAGAGACCGGTGGTCTTGTGAAGAGCGCTCTGGTATGAAGACAGCAGCTGATGGGTGACGCTCTCGGTCGCGGCGGGAGGATCACTCAAGCTCACAGAGAGAGACAGAGAGGCGTATCGAGAGCAGCTGGACTGCAGCAGACGGCACTCGACGCTGCAGCCCGGGATCTCTGAGACGGAGAGATGAGACGATCTGTCTGCGGGACGGTCCTGCACAGCCGTGACATGCAGCTCCACCGCTGCTCCTCTGGGCAAAGACGGCACGACCGCAACGCTGCTCTCCACCTGCGCCGCTCCGGCACACTCCTCCTGAGCAGAGACAGAGGCACACAAGTTATAGACTGTAAGGGCCAGTTTTACTAACAGCTTGTGCCAGCATAAACCGTCTTTTGGCATTAAAATTAGCGCTGTCAGGTTTTACTAAAGACATGCAGTGATGAATTAGCGCTGAAAAGGTGTGGACACAGTTCATTTTTGCTCCTGACCTTACTGAATATGCATTTGTAGGAGTTTCCCTTTCAGACTCAAAATTTATTGGAGCATTAAAATGGCATTTGCGCCATTATTTAACGCCCAAAAAAGCATGTCTTAAACTATTTTGCGCTTGAAATGGCTGCAATTATTTTCCACACGTATTAATGTGAATGCCAGAAGAACACATTATCCGAGCATATCGCTTGCCAAGCCACGTTATTTTTAATTTGCTTCAGGAAATATAAGACGAGTTGGAGCCCTCAGAGGTCTATCAAAACTTCTAGCAAACCTTCATTTTTTTTTGGCCTCCGGTTCTTTTCATTGTACACACAGTGAGCTGCTGAGTTTAAAAACATGTTACGGACTAAAAATAAATAAAAATGCATTTCAATTTATCAGGAACCTTGATTTCTCTTGAAACGAGAGTGTATGGACCCTGTGATGACTCCTTTCCAGTTATTTATAACTCTATACTTTGTGTTCTACTACCCTGTCAGGAACTAGTTAACACTGCCGTGTGAGTGTTTTTATTGCAACAGTTGAAGGAGTGATGGCAAACTTGGCATCTTTCTCTTTTATGAACACTTAAAATGGAAGGAATAAATGGAAGGGGACACAAAGAAAATGGAGTGAGCTTATGATTAAAACACGGATAAATATCTGCCAATGCAGTCAGAAAAATAAACCTCATTCAAAGGGAAAACTAGTTGATTTTTCTGACCCCACTGAATGAAATATGTTCTCGTTTTAAGCATAAATGCATTTAATTTAGCTATATTTCTCAGAAAACAAGACTTCGTATTCATCTTCATTGTGCATCTCAAGTAAATGTATCTTGATTCAAGAATATTCTGATATTAGATAAGACAAAGATACTGATTAAATATTTTGGAATTTATTTTTGTACTGCATACCACATTTAGTGCCATGACTTTATGAATTTAAGACTTTCTGCTCTGATTTAAGTGGTGAGACTTAAAGCCTTTACGTATAATGTATAACAAAGGTATTCGTAATGTATGTTGCAATGCCTTTTTTCATGAATAACTGTTGTAACCAAATTTAAAATGCATTATAATATCTGAAGGTTTGTTTGTCATGTGTTTAAATGCATTGTACTTTCTAAAGATGTAGCAATGTTTTATAATTTATAATTTATCATAACTCTGGTTACAATTACTCGTGAGATTATACAATGCATTATAAGGTGAATTAACTAATGCATTGAAATATTTTGTAATGCATTAACATTTTATAATGCATTATACATAAATGCTTTAAGTAAAGTGTTACCAACACCTTTTCAGGCCTTATTTTGTGGAAGGGTGAATTAAGACCCACAGAAAGCCTGTAGAAAGTGTTACCAGGTTGCTTGAAGTTACAAAACAAGCAGTGCGAAGTAAAGGCTTGCGGAGCCAATGCATGCAGACGAAACATCTGAGCTGGTTTCTAAACCAGCCAAGACCAACAAAGAGCAGAGCAGTTGAATAAAGATCACCTGAACCCTCAAAACTCGCGTGACCGGGCCACAACAAAGACATGCGGCGTGATTGATTCCAGGTCATTTTACACCATTTCACCACACTGGAGAGCGGCAGTGATGGCTTTAAATGTCTTCTTCATCATCATCCTCCTCCTCCGCAGAGTTAAAATCTTTATTCTCGGCTGGCATCTGCGCACGGGCCATTATCGCCTCTCAAACTCGCGTGCGGCACAATGCGGCCCTCAAATAACACCGTCTCATCTGCTAATGGGGGACAAATGAGTGTTTTATACAACAGCCGCTTTGTTGGGCCGTCGATAAGGGCAAAAACACTTAACCCCCTTTTCAATTGGCTGGATCAATTTTCATCCACTCACATCCCACTCCAGCACAGCAGAATAATGACGGGTTACATACACTTTATTTTGAAATTCACTCGAAAGCAGACGGCAAATAAATCAGAGGCGGCGCGGAGAGGCTTTTCTCCCAATTCCAGGCCGCGTTCTGCTCGTGACCCGCCAGGCGAACGCTGCACTTACATCCAGATTAAAGCACCCGCTGCTGATTGCGGATCAACATCGAACCACTTTCCAGCGCGGCCGCGAGTAAACAATAGCAGCTTTAAGCAGTGTGTAAAGCGTTCACTCAGACGTCTGTAACGAGCACACTTAAATACGCCAAAGATTAGCACTTAACAGCGGCGAGGTGCCGTAATGAACGGGAGGCTGTTAATGGCCCTCGGGGGCCGTAATAAGACTGTGCCGGGATCCAGAGGGCCTCGTTTAGTGGCTTTAGAGGCCAAACTCACGGCCTCTGACATAAAGCTCCTCAGCTTTGATCTTCACGGGTCAAAACCAGCCCAAAACTCTAGCTCAGGTACATTCATGCCTCACGTCATTTGAAACCGTAATCCCATCCAGATTACACTACCGGTCCAAAGTTTGAAATTAAGATTTTTCAGTGTTTTTATATAAAATGGTTTTTTCTGCTTACCAAAGGTGCATTTATTTGATCAAAAAGAGTTAAATTGTATAATATTTTTGCAATTTAATATATCTGTTTTCTATGTGAATATCTGTTAAACTGTAATTTATTTCTGTGATGCAGCGCTGTATTTTCAGCATCATTACTCCAGTCTTCAGTGTCACATGATCTTCAGAAATCATTCTAATATGCTGATTTACTGCTCAACAAACATTTCTGATTATTATCTATGTTGAACATTTTTGTGGAAACCGTGATACATTTTTCAGGATTCATAGATGAATAGAAAGTTCAGAAGAACAGCATTTATTTGAAATAGAAATCTTTTGTAATATTATAAATGTCTTTACTGTGACTTTTGATGAATAAAAGTATTAATTTCTACTTTTAGTTTAACTGCTTTTTTTTTTTTTTTTAAATGTAGCATCACATTTTCCACAAAAGAAGAAGCTGCACAACTGTTTTCAACATTATATATTATATAATGCATATATTAAATAAAATAGCTACAGTATATTAAAACAATATAAGATATATTAAAATAAAACAAATAATTAGCAATGTTAAAATAATTACATACAATAAAAATAAATAATTTTAATTTTGTAATTCCAGAATTTATGAAATTTCTTCTTGATAAAAAATATTATAGAACTTTACATAACTAGAAAAATGTATATTAATTACAGAAAAGTCTTTGACCTTTTAAGATTTCATTAATTTCCATGACTTTTTATAGGTCCAGAAATCAGACTTTTAAAATTGCCTCACATATCCAGGATTCCCAAGAATCCTGGTTCTTAAATAAAAATGACAGCTGTTAATGGAATAACTTAAAATAACTGATGCTATCATCTTGATTCTGAGCTATTTTAGCTTATTTTCAGGCTTATCTGCAGTGATTTGTCGGGTGGAGAATCTGATGTTTGTCTGCTGTCCTGTTCTCAGTGCGTCTCTCGCCCGCAGGAGTCTGGGAGGAGGTGGAACAGTAAACACCATAATAAGGAAGCGGTGTAAAGTCAGCGCCCAGCGGGGTGCTGATGGCTCGGGATGCTCAGGCGCTTCCTCTACATTTCCTCCCAGCGGGACGCTCTGCTGCAGCGGCTCTGTGTGGTGGGCCGACGCCTGAGATACAGCAGGACCAGAGCACTACCACTCAACACAAACACTACTCGAGCTGTTCCACAAACACCTACACATTCTCACCGCAAAGTTTCAGTGTGACATGACGTTAAAAGCAAACAATACATCACTATCAGATGCTCATCGAGTGTGAAACTCCTGCTTCATTTCAAGCAGTGATTTACACTTTCTGCTGCGCTTTAGGCCTAATCATATTTTCATTTATAGTTTTTGAGAATCGCTTATTCTCACTTTGAAGTGAACTGACCATTGGTAAAAACTCTAAAAAGAACTTATCAACATTAAATATGACCAATATTTACATTTCTTAATAGAACAAAACTGACTAATATTTGAATTTCTGACCAGTACAGACATTTCTTAATAGAATAAAACCAACCAATATTTAAATTTATTTACAAAACAAAACAGATATTTTAATTTATTAATAGATCAAAACCAAGCAACATTTAAATTTCTTAATAAAACAAAACCAAAATTTCAATATTTGATCAATATTTAAATTTCTTAGCAGAACAAATATTTAAATTTCTTAATAGAACAAAACAAAGCAACTTTTATGATGGCTGTTGTTGTTGTTTATTAAATATTATTATTCAATAAATAATATTTTATATAAATAATAGTAGTATTTAATAATAGTGTTTAGTATTGAGAAACGGTGTGTGTGTTCATGATGGTGATTTTAGTTACATTGTTCCGCCATTAGATGATGACAAGAGACCATTTTTACCAGTCAGCAGTAAAGACTTTTATATTGAAGAAGTAAAAAGAAGTTATTTTTACTTTTAACAACAGCTTGCAAGATGCAACCGACAAATGCACCGAGCAGTGCTGTCAATGGAAATCACCCTTAACAGATGAAAGGATAGTACGACAAAGATATCGCTTTTCTCGACTTTCAAACTAATGTTTTATTGTGAATATGAGATTGAGCTGTAGAATGAATGCTGTATCAGACGCAGGTAATCACACTCGCTCAGTCCATCTCTTTCTCATAATACTCTACTATACATAATACACTGCTTTTACTATAGTAATACAATAAGCTTTTAATACAGCAACTCAACATTCATTCGTTACTACAACTCCAATTTCAGAGAAGTTGGGACATTTTGTAAAATGCAATAAAATCAAGAATCTGTGATTTATTCATTCTCTTAAACTTTTATTTAATTGACAAATGTACAAAGAAAAGATTTCCAAAGATTTCACTGACCAATGTAAATGTATTTTGTAAATATGAACAAATTTAGATTTTGATGGCTGCAACACACTTCAAAAACGTTGGGAAAGAGGCATGTTTAACACTGTGTCACATCAACCTTCCTTTTAATTACAGTGTTTCATTGTTTGGGAATTGAGGATTTGAACTGTTAAAGTTTTGCAAAAAAATTTTAAAGCAAAATTTTTGTCCAGCCTCGCTTGATACAAGACTTCAGAAGCTCAGCAGTCTCTGATCATCTTTGTCTGACTCTCCTTTTCATGACTGGTCATATATAGGAGACAGATCTGGACTGCAGTCCGGCCAGTCTAGTACATTCACTCTGTCTCTACAAAACCACGCTGTCGTAGCACATGCAGAATGAGAGCTGGTATTGTCTTGATATAATAACCATGGACTTCCCATGAAAGACATCATCTTGATGGCAGTATATGTCTATGTACAATCCCAGTATATGCCTCCATGTCAATAGTACCTTCACACATACTGTATGCCAGTCACCCATGCTGTTTGCTCTGATGCACCCCCATACCATGACAGACGTTTGCTTTTGCTTCTGTCGCTAATGAAAATCTGGATGGTCCCTATGGGACTGAGAACTCGAAATCCATTTTTTCCCGGAAACAAGTTGAAATGTGGACTCATCTGAGGACAGCACACATTTTCACTTTCTTTTTGACTATCTGAGATGAGCTCTGGCCCAGAGAACCCGGCAGCATCGCTGCATAGAATTGATGTATAGCTTTCTCCTAAACAACAGAGTTTCAAGTTGCATTTCTTGATGCAGCAGCAGACTGTGGTAAATGGCAGTGGTTTTCTGTAGTACTCCTGAGCCCATGTGGCTATATTTAACACCGCAGCATGACGGTTTCTTATGCAATGCCATCTGAGGGCTCAAAGGACACACACATTCACCCGAGATTTCCTGCCTTGCCTTACATGTGCCCTGAATCTTTTCACAATATTATGTATGGTCTTTGTTGAAAGACCTAAATTCTTTGCAATTTTGCATTGCGAAGTGTGATTTTTGATTTGTTTGACACTTCTCTTGTGAAATTTGGCACAAAGTGATGAGCCATGATCCAGCTTTGCTTGCAAAGACTGAGCTGCTCCTTTTATACCCAAACATGATGCCTTGACCTATTACCAATTCACCTGCTTACTGTGAACTGTTTCAAAACAATTTAACTTGGATATTCTATAACCTTTTCACTTTTATTTTGCCTCTGTCCCAACTTTTTTGGAATGTGTTGCAGCCGTCAAAAACAAAATTTGTTCATATTTCCAAAATATATTTAGGTTGGTCAGTGAAAACTTTGGAAATCTTTGTAATTTTGTCAATTAAATAAAAGTTAAAGAGAATTAACAAATCACAGTTTCTTGATTTTATTGCATTTTACAAAATGTCCCAACTTCTCTGGAATTGGGGTTGTAGTTCTAAAGTGATGTTTTGTAATTAGTAACAGAGGCTTGGGGTCAGCTGTTGAACTGTCAACTTTAGATATTAATCCGTGGCGGAAGGAAGTAGTTCTGTACAAAAGAGGGCTTTTAAAGACACTCCGTTGTTGTTCCTAATTTATTTACACACTCATGATGTCAAACTGTTGTATAAACGCAATATCATACGAGTAGACGTGAGATACGGCTGTATATCGGCACGCTATGATTACCTATGGCTGACTCATCTGATATTGCTCATTTCTTAATAGAACAAAACTAAATGTATTTCAATTTCTTAATAATACAAAATTGCCAATATTTAAATTTCTTAACAGAACAAATATACTGTAGAACAAAACTGATCAATATTAAAATTTCTTAATAGATCAAAACCGACGAATATTAATTTCTTAATAAAACAAAACCAACCAATATTTACATATCTTAACAGAACAAATATTTACATTTCTCAATAGATCAAAACCAACCAAAATGTAAATTACTTAATAGAACAAAATTGGCCAATATTTAAATTCCTGAGTAATATTTAAATGAATTCATAGAACAAAACTGGCCAAAATTTGAATTTCTTAAGAGAACAAAACCAACCAATATTTAAATTTCTTAATAGAACAAAACCCACCAGTATTTCAGTCTCTTATTCGCTCTGAATGCCTGAATGTGTGCACGAGTCACTGCGGCACTGATGTATATGCTAGACCAGAGGTCTTCAACCCTGTTCCTGGGGACCCACTATCCTGAAAAGTTTAGCTACATCTCTAATCAAACACACCTGAAGTGGCCAATCAAGCTCCTCAAGACTGCTTGAAAACTGCAGGCAGGTGTGCTGAAGCCGGTTGGAAATAAACTTTCCAGGAGAGTGGGTCCCCAGGAGACAACACTACAAATACAATATAGCCAGATTTAAATGCTAAGGTCATGGGTTCGATTCCTAGGGAACGCATGAATGAATGTATGCAATTAAATACAAATGTAAGTGGCTTTATTTAACAGTGTCTGCCAAATGCATCAATGTAAATGTAATAACTACAGCACCTGAGTGAAAGAGTTCATATACAACTTCAAAAACTTCATGAAGTTGTGAGCATGAGAGGTGCAAGCAGGATTTGTTTTGATTGATCTGAAGTTAAACGCTCTCCACAAACAACACATCTGCTCAGCCGCCAATTAACCCTGCAAACTCCATCACACACCCCATTACAGACATTATGAACGCTCCGGCACCAGGCACAAGCACACGGCCGTGTTTCTATTACGGCTTCTTCCACTTCAGCAGCTCCATCTCCTTTAACTAGCGCTCTGATTGTTGGATACGTGGTGAAGCCACTGGTAAACGTGACGACTGGTTTATCGTTCATCTAAAGAAAGCATTTCCATCATATCACTTGAGTGCACAAATCCAGCAGCATGTCAATGATGTGAGAGTACACAGGAGAGATCACTGCTCATTAGACATCACTGCTGACAGCCAGCGTCAAAACACACACACACACACACACATACACTTTAACACTACAGCATCATTCATGTCATTAATGCATTGCTCAAAATATATTCACAAATTGTTTATCTCATGGAATCTGTCCAAAAGTCAGCATAACATAGAAATTCTCTCTGTTTTCTAAATACATGCTATAAATTTAACTGTGAACAATTCGTACATTGTTACATTTTTTAATAAATGTTTTGACCTTGTAATAGGGCTGGGCAATATGGGCAAAAATTCATATCTGTGTATTTTTTTGGCCGATTTGCGTAATACGGTATATATCTCTCTGTATTTTTGTTTTTGTATCTGGATTTTTTTTAAACCTGTATTTAATATATTTTACATACCGCCCAATGTTGTCCAATGAAACAACACATCTTAAAGGCTATGAAAACTAATAAAGTGAATGTAACAATGTAAGCCTATATGTGCAAAAAGGGTCAAAATCACACTTCATTATAACATTGTAACATTACAATCTAAAAACAAAAATAATGCTTTTAAAGCAGAAGTTAAATTCACTAAACTAAAAATGAAAATAAATAAAAGCAAAAGCACAAACTTGTATTAGGCTATTTTGATTACCCCATTACAGCCACTTTACAGTTAGTGCTATCACGTGTCACATTGTCCAACTACAAATATTTCAGCCAAATATACATTTTAGTCAGAATTATTGTGCTCTGTCAGTTTGGCGTGCTCGTTCACTGAAGTCTGTGAAGTTTAGCGGAGATTAGTGAAGAAGGCGGCTCATGCACTCCTGACAGCAAAATGGAAATATTTCCATGACTTTCTAACATTTACAGATGGAGAATATACCTGTAAAATGTTAGTTATGCATTAAGGAAAACAGCACATCTTAAACAGCTCAAGAAGAGTCTCTGTCAGCGGCACTCGCAGCCTTTCAGTCAGAGCCACTTTAAACTATGCGAAACAAACTATACTATCTCTCTTTTTTTAAAGCCCTTAATATAAAGCTTGTCACATGTTTAGAACAAATTGGATTATGCACTTTCTCTGCAGGGGCTGAGTCTGTGTCCTCCGCTATATTTTTCAGATGCGCTCATATCAAACAACTGTATTCCGATATAAACGTTATTGCCTCTTACCCTGATCATCACCAGAGGTCACTATCACCTGAGCATTGACTTTTCCCTCTAAACTCCATTTCCCATCACCCTGTACCTGACACTGATTACGAGCTCACCTGTAGCTTGTTTCCGGAAATACTTAAGCCCCTGTCTCACACTCACTCTTCGTGAAGTCTTCTCTGTTGGATTACTGTGTGTGACCCTGGACAGTTTCTCTCGTTTTTGGATTGTACGCTGCCTGCCTTTGACCCTCTTGCTCTGTTATATGGACTGTTGTTTACTCTGCTTGCTGCCTGCCCCGATCACTCACCTGTCTTATTACTCTGCCTTTGTCTCGCCTCTGATAACCCTGTTTACTGTTGATCGACCACACCTGTACAACTGTGTCTACCTTTTATTAAAAGCTGCAAATGGATCCTCACTCTGTTGACTCATCAATACAGATACAAACAAGAGTGAAAATAAGTGATGGAGCAGCAAATGCTTTTATTAATATTCCTGTCACACTAGTGTCCTGTTATATCACACTACACACTGCTACAGCATCAGTGCTGCGTTTGCATTAAAGGGGTCATAAACAACCTCTGTTTTAATTTTTGTACACTTCTCTGAGGTCCACTTATAATGTTATCAAGATTTTTACATCAAAAAACATCATCATTTTGAAGTAATAGGCTATTTTCTGTCCTGTTTTAACCCCCCTCATCAAAACGCTCTGTTTGAATAGGTGTGGCGGATTGTCGAAGTAAATGCCACTGCTGTGATTGGCTAATAGTTGTGTATGATTGACAGCCTACGTCTTTCACAGACAGACGCTGCTGTGATTTAGGTTTAAAACACATAAATACTCAGTACATATCAAACAATCTGTTTAACAGACAAAGCAATAGTAATCACGCAAGAACGTACTCACACTTGAGTTGCGACATTACTGTCGGATCCAATATAGACACACAGCATTGTCTTTTAGTTTCAATCTTTCTGAAAATCCCATGTCGAATTGTGCCTTAAATGAATCTGCGGTAAAATTAAGTGAACAAAAGTCCGAGTTCTTACTGACACGGTCTGGATCTTCATTAAAAATTAAGTTCATCCACTCTTTCCTAACTTTGGGATCGGAACGAAAGCAACGCAAACACTGTTTTTCCACAACTTGGCACTACACAGCTTCTTGTCTTCAGAGCATCTTTATTATTTGGTTTCTGTGCAGACCTGTGCATTCGCCTCTAGAATCGGTGGGCGGGGCTAAACAGGCAGCAATTTAGAATGGGTGGGCGGGGCTAAACAGGCAGTCATGTCAGTGCTGTAGAAACAGTGGGTGAGGCTAAACAGGCAGTGCTGTAGAATCTGTGGGCGGGGCTAAA
>JAFVLL020006324.1:0-86721 GCA_021397915.2 Tor tambroides | reverse complement strand
GAGTTTGATTAAAATGTCTGTTGTGTCATTAATACAAAACAAACACATCATTATCACAGCCAGTCTCTTTTACACACACACACACACACACACACCAGTGCGCAGAGCAAGTCCACAGCCTCCAGAATGAGCTCCTGGTGTCCGATGCGGGTCACGCCAAGCTCTTCCAGCTCCTGATGGGTGATGTGAAGCAGCTGCTCTCCGGTTATCTGCTCTCTCTCAAACGTCCTCATATACTGCAGTAAACAGTCATCCAACCCTGAGAGAGAGAAAAGTGCAACGCAACCATGTGATCAAATCGTTTATGTCATGTAATAAACTTAAAACATGACCCGGTGTAATGGCGCTTCTTTCCATACAGAGAGCTGTCATTAAGATGATTAATACACAACAACACACACACCGAACGCAACGCGCAAACACACCGTAAACCTGCGAGTGATGTCAAGTAGCTAATTCCTCTAACGGTTTGTGCTTTATCCTAAATAAAGATGATAAACCACTTAGTGATTGCAGACACGTCTCTCAGAACGAAACACACACCTGCATTTCTCACACACACACACACGTTCTCTGGCTGAGAGACTCTTCAGATGGAACATTCGGAACTCTCAGATACACACACACGCTCTGTCCTTCAGAACCAGCTCTGTGGTCTCAAATACACACACAAGATAACCTGTGTTCATTGTGTGTGTGTGTGTGTGTGTGTGTAGGATGTCCTTCAGCTAAACAGACTCTCTCTCGTGCTCAATCTCTTCATTCTCTCGTTCTGCTCCAGCTATACGGGCTGCTTGGCAACCGTTGCTTAGAGACGAGGAGGTAAGCCTGCACAGGGAATGATAAAGGCCTCCATTTCCAACAGTCCTATACACACATACACATACACACGTCCATACTGGAAAGGCGCACACATGCATACTCTGCAAACATATACGTGCATTTCGCACACAAGATGTCTTAACAGCTGAAGGAGATGTTTGTGACTGAAGCAGCACTTGTGTCACCCAACAGAACTGCAAAAATGATGAATCTTTGCACACGGTTTCTTCAACACACTGTTTGCTATTGGTTGGATGAACAGGCCATTAGGTGGAAATGGCTTATTTCTAGACTAGGTTTCATAAAAATAAAAATAAAATACTTAAAAATACATTTCTGTTGCATATTTGCTCTAGTAAAAAAGTAATATATTTACAATACATTTATATCATACTAAGTATAGGCTTAGTTGAAATCTATTAACGTATTTACTGACATATCGCTTGAGACTTATTGATATAAAGATTTTAATTAAACTTTATTTGGAGTACTACGTGTGCACAATGCACATTTCTTAATATTAAGCCTAAAATGTGTTTTAATATCACTGTTGATGAGGATTGTATGATCTTTGAATAATATCGGTCTTTAAAAGCAAGATATTTAAAGTGTATCTTCAGTGTAGCACAATCAAATATAATTCAGTATATCTTTAGTTGGACTTCAGCACTACTTCAACACAATTAAAGTGCATTAAGCACAAAATTAGTTGTTCCAATTTACCAGACTTTAATTATACCAGTTTAGTATACCAAAAGTAAAATTTTTAGTAATATTTTTAGTAAGTACATAAATATGTAAATGTATTTTTAGTATACTTAGCATGAAATGTATTTCAAATACATTTTAGTATATTTATTTTTCACTAGGGTGTATATGTTTTCTAAAATATTAAATAAATAATATTTAATATAACTAAACCAATCCGATTTCACCAGCTAAAAGTACACTGAAAAAAATTATTAGTAAATTTCTCAAATATCTATAAATAAGCAGCAAGTAACACATTGAATTATACAAGAAATTTTGAAGTAGAAAGGCTGAAACTGTATTTTCTTGTAAAACATACTCAGTAATCTTTGTATTATTTACAACTTTGAAAAATCAGTTGTTACTGCGTCATTTTTAAGCATTAGATCTAGTAGAAATAGTTCATTGATGTATATAAACTGCCCATTTCCATCTTTTTCCAGTGTTGTTGTCTCTGCATATTAAGCTACAACTGGAGAGAGTACTTCATCATAGAAAAAATGGTAATTATCATGCATAATTACATTCAATTCTCTGTGAGTATAGCCTCCTTTAAGAAACACACACACACATTCACACATAATCTCTTGAAGTCCACTCTTCTGGTTTACAGCCCACCATCTCACATCTGCGCTAACACATTACTCTACGCTGATCTAAGAACAGCTGACAAAGGGAAAATGTATCAGGTCCCTCCCACTGAGAGAGGTGAGTCATCGTGAGGAAACCCCTTAGAAAATGATCAAACACTCACTCAAACACACATGCTCACAAACATCCAGCCATTCCAAGGCCAGCTGTTGCTGTTTCAGCTTCTGATACACCCCGCTGTGGACACCGGACATCTTGGTGATCAGTTTTTGAAACCTGTATTTAAACTTCTTTGAATTTCTTTGATCATCCCAGTGAGCGCACATGAGCAAACATGTCATTAATGTTGTCTCTTTGCTCTCTAGTCTTTTCTTTCTTGATATCACCAAAACGTTCTACAGCCCCACTCTATTAGAATCTCCATTAGAATCTCTATTAGAATCTACTATCGAATGACACAATTTACAGTGACAGTAAAATATTTCTATTTCAAATAAATGTTATTTTGAACTTTCTATTCATCAGAGAAGCCAGAAAAAAATATATCACAGTTTTGATTCAAATATTAATCAGCACAACCATTTTTAACTGTGTTAATAATAAGAAATGTTTCTTGAGCACCACATTTGAAGGATTATCTAATACTGAAGACTTCATGTAATAATCCTGTAACAAAAAAATCCAGCTTTGCCATCACAGGAATAAATGCCATTTTAAAATATATTAATAAAAAACAGTTCTTATTATTTTAATAATATTTCACAACAGTACTGTTTTTACTGTATGATTGAGCAAAAATGTGCTGTCTTGGTGTAAGAGACTGCTTTCAAACACATAAAAATCACAGCTAAAACTGACGTCAAACTATTGAACAGTAGATTGTGTGTATATGTACATATTTGTTATATTTTTAAAAAAAATTTAGGTGGGTAGGTGGTGACAAATAACCATCTATGTGAGTGAGTCAGTGAATCATTTAACTGAATCGTGCATACACACTGATTCATTCAGAAAAGAAACAAGCAACTGTCCTTATGAGTGACTCCCTGAATCATCACTTAAGCAATTCTGTCAACAACAAAGATTCATTCAGAGATGCCAGGTTTACTGCAAAACATTGTGGAGATAATTCATTTTAGTGCATTTATGATGTATTTTAGGCTGATTTCATCAGGAAAAAGGTTAAATCGTGTATCTTTACAGTCGCTTATATGCAGTTTGAATACTGTCCCTGTTTCTATGGGCACCAAAATGTATACATGCTGCTTACGCGCTGCGCGTGCACCATGAAACAGGCCTGTATGTAGTGTGCGAGTTTAGCAGAAGGCTTTTTTAACATATACAAACTACTCACATACTGTTTGCAAATAGACGTCTGTCTGGCTTCATGCAAATTACACTCACAGTGACAGTAACACAAACACCAGCACATCTAAATGAATCCAGTGCAGTTTATAGTTGTAGTTTAGTTTGTGTTCAGTAGATTTATTGGTATTTGAATTTCCCATGAGAATTAAATGTTATGATTTGATTTTTTTATTTCTTTCAGTTTTTTGGGGAATTTCTTTTAATACTTAATTTAGCTGTGTCAAACCAAAACTCAGCAGAAAGCACTGTGACAGGTTGAAATCCTAAATCGCCCCTGGCCAAGCATTTAAAAACTATTGCTAGGTGGTAAGGACTATGTATGTGTGGTGAAGAATAATTTTAGATCAATTTTGTTTCGGTTCATAAAAGATGATCCACCACTGGAAATTATTTAAAATGAGTGCCCGGAGTGTTCTGTATTAGAGAGAGAACCTGACTTTGAGAGCTTCAGGCAGAGCAGGTAATGAGTGATAAAATGCTCAGTTCAGATAAGGTTAGGAAGAGCAGAGCACTTTCCTCACCAATGCAGTCAATTTGTTTTGAGTTTATTAAACTGAAGGCATTCATCAAAAAGTTCTTTTGCAGTGGGTTTGAATGGAGTTCATCTTCTAAACTGGCCTGACCTCTTTGGTTTTGAGTTCACTTTTATTCCCATGTCCCCTTTTGACAGAACGTACATTTTTAGAAATCCAGTCTGTATTAAGAACTACTTTATTCTTAAACACCCGATGAAAAGGCTTGTCGAGTACAGTGTTATTTCATATTCAGCCTTCCTGTAGCTCATGCAGTAGAACACAGTGGTAGCAACACCAAGGTCATGGGTTTGATTTCCAGGGAAAGCAAGAAATGATAATATGTGTGCCTTGCATGCAATGTAAGTCACTTTGAATAAAAGCATCTGCCAAATACATAGATGTGAATATTTCCTACTAGTGAAACAGTATGTTCTAATGTGATATTTCAAAGAGTGCATGAGTTTCTTTCAAATACATGAATAAAAAAGGTAATGGCCTCAAAGCTAACATGAACTAAAAAGCCACGAATGTCCGGATTTTGATTTCATGGGTCTGATTTAATTGTGCCCTACATGGTTGGCTTGAGGAATAGATTTGCCAAATTGCAATGAAATTGAAACTCAACTACATGTTCTAAAGCATTATCTCTTGGATAAGAAAAATAGAATACCAGTACCATGTATGCATAGCGAAACATTTCAACCAGGAATATGTTATATTGTTCATACGTGACCACATTGCAGAATATATGTAAAAATTGATTTTTAAGTTTGTTTGTTTTTTAAATGCAATGTCTTATAACGTCTTAATTCTTGGCAGTCTGATTAAATACTGAGTCAAAATAAATGAGTCAATATTTCTGCAAATTAAAGGTCAAGTTGAACACTTTCTATTATAGGATACAGTATTCAGGGCAGTGAGCTCTATTGTATAACGCACATTTTGGCAAATGTATTACAGCTCATCCGGGATTTCCATGCTTACAGAAAATGTGCATGCTATATACTGCAAAAACAGTGAAAGTAGTGTGATATAGCAGGTTATTCTGAAGAGACAAAGTTTAAAGGGGTAATTCACTGCTGACAAGATGGGCTTTTAGTAAAAATAAAAACTTAAATTGGTGCTATATGACTAGAGAAAACATGCTATGGCATTCCCTTTTGCCAAAAAGGTAGGAAAACTTCAACCCCCATAAAGCATTGGGCTCAATCCGACTGTCCATGAGCAAGGATACACAAACGTGGAAGTATGATCTGTAGTTTTCTGTTATCTGGCAAACTTTTGCTGACATATAAATGGATATCTCTGTGCAGGTAACACAGAAAAACATTATACATTATACTACTGACATGTAAAAAACACAAAGCTGGTCACAAATCTGCAACGTTATGCTTTAAACACCTGACCAAGGCACTGAAGAGATAGAAACAAGTTGAATAGGTTTGCAAATGAAATGCTTAGGTCTCTGGAAAGGTTTTATTAGATGAAACAGGTGCACCACTAGGGCTTATGGAGTGTGCACTCATTTTGTTAAAAGAGAACAGTGGAGATAAATGCTCTGATAAGCGACAGTACAGTAGCAGTAACAATGGGAAGAACAACTGCGGGCAGTCTCCAAATAGTACATCTTGACAATGTTTTTTGCTGTTAAACTAAACACTTATCATAACTACAACTAATATTTAATGCAACCAAAAGAATAACCTCAACAAAAAAAATCAGTGAACTGCTGAACCAAATGCAGAGCCACAGTCCTAACTGTCATCTTGGGCTTAAGACACTATCATATGTCAACCTGCATGATGATTTCTCAAATGTAAGCTGTAGAGGTCAAAACTGGGCACTCAGCTGAGTTTTATATTACAAGATGTCTGTAATGTTAGAGGAGGCAGATTATCCCGACAGACATCATCAGCACATGCCACATCTCTGCACCAATGCAAGTTTTTTTTTTATTGGCTTTCTACCAAGGGTAAAAAATGAAGAATGAAATATACACATAACGGAAATATGGCAATGTAGCGAGCTCAAAACAGCAAACAATAAATACAATGTAGGGAAAAAACAGTACACAATAAACACAAAAGAGCAAACCAGTCACGCTGACAGATGTTTGCCTGTGCAGAATCTCAAACAAATTTGATGCAAAGTTTGAAAATAGCAAGCATCCATACCAGCAAACTGACTCTGGACCAGGTGCTCTGAGGTCTGATAAACTCTTTGTCAGCAGTAATTGTGGAAATTATGCACAAGCAGCTAGTTTACAGTTGCACCTGAACCGAGTTTCTGAAAATGGAAACCGTCCTGCACAACTGGCCGTGAAACCTAGTTCTCTAAAATGCAGAACTAATAAGTGATCCTGCACTGCTTTTCAGCAGCATATTTTACATATTTAATCTATTTTATTTTAGTTGTGAATCTGAGTTCAAAGTCTGTCAAAAGTGTCTTTCCTTCGAGATATCTTCACAGGTGTGCTCACAAAACAAACATACAACATGAACAGTGTGGACACATTCACAAACAAATGACTCTTCTTTTCTATGAATCAAAAACATACGGCAGGATCAGGGTAGTCTGATTCACGAATAATTGCCTCTTATCAGCCGTCTCTTTTCAGTGAATCAAAAACATACAGCCTGACCAGCGTAGCCCTATTCACAAGCAAATGATTTTTAATGAGCTGGTCCTCTTTAGTGAATCAAAAACAAACAGCATGATCAGTGTAATCTGATTTATGAACATATGACTCTTATCAGCCACTTAAAAAAAACTGAGTTAGATGGGGGTTTTTTTATTAATCTTGCGAATCCTTCAACATTGTGTATGTAAGATTCTGAAAGAAACACTGATTCATTGATTATATGAACTTACATGCCATTAACACCAATAAGAGCAAAGAAAGAGAAAATGATCCACTATCTATGCCGTGAGAGCCATATAATGGGCTACGGACTACATGCATTTACAAAATTCATTACAGTATGGCTGTTTTGCAAAAAAAGATCACAAGCATTATTGATTCTCCTGTGTACACTTGTCCATTATTAGATTGGTGGCAAAGGCTATCTGACCTTTGAAATGCTCATTGGGTAGAGATTATGAGCAGCTGAATGTCATGTGCACTAATGCCCTTAAACTTCACTTCAGATTACGTCTGATCTCGCTGGTATTTTGGCCCCCTCTCTCTCCACCACAGCTGCTCCATTATGTTCTACTTATAGCATCTGTGTATCATCCATCAGTGTGTCTTTACATGTCATCTGAAGAAGAGCATGTCATTGATGGAAAAGGATTTCTAATCAGATACCAATTGTTATGACTGTATTGCTTTTTAAAATGTCATCAGTGTTTCCCTAACAGGAAAGGCCAAGTCCACATCCCTGAGCTATGAATGCATGACAAAACCCGCACAGAGTGCGTTCACCTATCTAGAAGCAGCATTCAGATACTCCTTCTTGCTTTCTTCTGGAGAGTGTGTATGGGGTAGGGGGTTTTGTAAAGCTTAAATTTTCCTTAAAACTAAACAGTATCAAATTTTATGTTCCTAGCATATCATTTTAATTATTAATAAGTATAATTGTGACTTTTTTCACTTTCTCAGTAATTAGACAATACTGTTTATACTTTAGTTATCTGTTCAAATATTTAATAGTATCAATTCACAGTACATATTTTTTGTATTACAGTTGTTACTGTAATTGAACAATGAAGTAGCCGTTCTGACAAGTCATTCATGGGGGGTGAATAACCAGCACTCTCTCCAACCTCAATACCACGACTGAGGTGAGACCCTTGAGCAAGGCACCGACCCCCAACTCCTCCCCGGGCACCGCAGCATTGGCTGCCGACTGCTCTGGGTGTGTGTTCACTACTGTGTGCATGCACTTGGATGGGTTAAATGCAGAGCACAAATTCCGAGTGTGGGTCACCATACTTGGCCACACACCACTTCCCTTTCCCCTTTACATTATGCATAAATACATGCAAGTAACCCTAAGCCAAACCCTAACCCTAACCATACAAGTACATGTAGTGGATTAATATTACTTAACAGTGTAATATAATTACACTGTAACAAGGCCACCTTAAAATAACGTGTAACCGCAATGTGTTACTGTTTCTTTGTAATTGTGAAGTTTGTTAGCAATTTCTAAGTGAAAATTGTTTCTACACCAGTTTTTTTTCAGTGTAATAAATAGTTACTAGTAAAACAGGGATAGGTAGCAGTAATATAAAAATCAAGTCAGAAATGTGCAGTCTTTTCCCAGTAACAATGGAATAGTTGCTTATGCAAGTGACTAGAAGCAAAGGAATAGGCACTATGTACTGTGAAAAAGTCAAGCACAAGAATTTAAACAATTGCTAGTAAATCTGAAAAAGATACTATCGGTTTATTTACAGTGATTAAACCCCAAGTAGGGGAGAGCGGGGTGAGTTGAGCCAGTTTTTACTTATGGTGTGTTTAAAGTGAGCACATGACAGTAATGGATCCAACTTAAATATGTACATACATTTCAGGATGTGGTGCATCTTTGGGAATAACCACTTTGAATCTAAAATAAACTGCCTTTCCAAAAAAAGTGGTCTTTTGGCTCATCTTGCCCCCAGTGAGAGGTAAATTGAGCTAAGGGAGAGGGTAATTTGAGCCACATAGAGCTAAACTGTGCCACTGATTATGCTGAAGTACAACTGAACATGTTCAGTTCATGCTATATCAAAGGAAGAGAAATTCAATAAAATTGATGTCTTAAAATCTGTGTGTGAACCTTATGATGGACTGGAGCTTTGTGCAGGGAAATACTATTTCATAACTTCAATGACCAATTTTCATAACAAGACCTATTTAAATTTTTCAGAAAAAAAAATCAAATTCAAAACAAAGAACAAAATCAAAATGTTTGGTCTAAAATTAATTAAATATAACATAGAAATACAATAAAATAATACTTTATAATCATGAGAAGGGGTGATCCTCTGGCTCAACTTACCCCAGGGCTTTTGGCTCAAATTACCCCACTCCTCCCATTTTAACAAACTTGTATCATCCAACACTTTATAGATAGCCTCATATTATAACTTCCTAAAGCACAAACAGATATTTTTTTTCAAATTTGTAATTGTTCAGACAGGAGTCCTTGAACATACAAAAATCATTTTGAACAGCAAAAAACAGTTGTTTGAACCTAAATTTAGTTACCAATTGTCACATGGACCTCTCTTCATCACAGGGTGAGTAAAATGGATAACTCCTCGTGTATTTGTGGTCATATCAACAATTTTGTTTAAGGTTGCCTAGAAATAAGGGGTGGCTCAACTTCCCCGCAGGCTCAAATCACCCCGCTCTAGTAACATAAAAACTGATCAAAGTTATTTTAAAGGAATAAATGTTCGCAATGGGAGCACTGTCAATGCTTAGCTGGCTTCCACAGATACCGTCATCATCCCTCTTCTAGTCCCTAGATTACGCGCATCCGCAGCGCAGCACAGCACAGCGCGCAACGGCCTGGTTCTGTCCATGGTGCTAGTTATCGTCGCGCGAGAGGGAGATTTATTCACAGCCGCTGTTTCTTTCTCACTGTCACTATCTGTGTGTGCACGCATGCATGTATGTGTGTGTGTGTTTTGGCAATGTACGAAAACGCCATGTCGTCCTTTGTGTCATTTTTAACCGTTTTGTCTCGTCTTTTTGCAAAACACGCGAGCG
Source organism: Tor tambroides (assembly GCA_021397915.2). Classification (NCBI taxonomy): domain Eukaryota; kingdom Metazoa; phylum Chordata; class Actinopteri; order Cypriniformes; family Cyprinidae; genus Tor; species Tor tambroides. The sequence goes on along the minus strand of JAFVLL020006324.1, from coordinate 76,971 downwards.
AGCACACAGACACACAGACATACACATCACGCATACCCAGACCACACGCACACCCCCTCTTGCGCGACGCGTGTAGCGCTGTGCGGATCACACACACCATGGTGCGCCGAGCAGAGGCGCAAAATGGCACACAAGCGCGATCAATACCTCACTGCATGCAGCCCAGGCACTCTTCCCGCTCACCCATTCGGCCACAGGTCATGCAGAGACACTGCGGGGGGACATTTTTTTTCTTTTTTTACCTTTCATCCAGTCCAGCACCTGCTTTGGGGACCATTTGCTGATGGGTTCCATGACCAGCGCCATGGCTGGTGTGCGTAGATTTCCCGGTTGAACTGTGTATGGAACGCGCGGACCATCCGAACCCAGAGAAACGGAACAGAACCGCCGTTAGATCACAGGGGCACATGTGATTCCGTTACATTGACGGCAGCGCGCTGTTGGTTACATCCTCGCGGAGGACTGCGACGGTGAGAGATCCACGCTCGCGTCTCTACCCCGCCCCCCCTCCAGCGCTCTCTCTCTCTCTCTCTCTCTCTCTCTCCAAAGTGTGCACCTGCTTCTCCAGTCTACTGAGTGGAGATGCAGGGGAAAAATGTGTCTCTCGCCCCCCCTCCCTTCCGCGCTTGCAACGCTGCAGTATCACATGGGTCAGCGGTTCCGTGAGCGTGGGGACTGTTCGGTGACACTACCGATAAACGCTGAACAGCTCCACTGGGTCCGGTACTGAGCGCGATAAGCAGTCGAGCGCCTTGCAAACGACTGCTTGGTATGCGTGCTATGCGTCTCTCTCTCTCTCACACACACTCTCTCTCTCTCTCTCTCTCTCTTTCTGGGTTGGACCGTTTCGTGTCTACACGAGCTCGCTCCTCTGTCCGCGTCTGGAAAATTTCTGCGCGCCCGTTCGCTTACGTCACCGCAGCCCAATATCACTCGAATAGCTAAAGTCGGAGTGTGCGCCTGCTGAACCAATGGCTGCGCAGCACAGTGAGGTAACCGCAACCGACCGAGCCAGGGAAACCGGGTCACCCGATAAAATAGACAGAGAACACAAGTCTGTGCTGCTCGTCAAATGATCGGAAAGGCACAGAAAGAGAAAGCAGACTGGGGGTTCTGGGGCTTTGGTTACGGGGCAGTAACAAATAAGGACGTCAGAGATGATAGAAAGAGGAAAACCTTTAAAAAAAATAGTTTGAAACATATGTGCCACGATCTAAAATGGTATAATCTTTGTGTTCATATTATATACCTTTGTCTGAAATATTGATTTAATGACTGATGTAGCCAAATGAAAAGTACTAAATTCAGTGGAATGCACGACTTATACATTAACACAGTATGCATTGTGAAAAGCACTATGCAAATACATGAACTGAATTATGCCTTGTTTAAAGATTTTTAAGGTGATAGATAAAATTAAAATAAAATTCCAAAAGCTTTATGCCCTGTTTATTTCAAAATGTAATTTTCTCTAATATTTTTAATTTTCATTTTAAGAGTTGCATCCTTTTAATTCAGTCTTCAGTTGAATTTTATTTCACTGAAGACTGAAGTAATTTGAATTCAGAAATTTCAAAACTTCTCACAAATATCTCAAAGGAAAGTGTTGAGTTATTTGTCTATAAATGGCATTTATTTTGAATTTACTTCATTTCTTTTTAAAAAATGTAGCAGACATTGCCCCACACCTTATTGACCCATATGCTGTCCCATACCACAGGGCATCAAATATGGCAAGGAAATAGATTTAATGTTATTCTAGTCTGGGCAGTTTCCAGGACTAGCGGAGAGAGAGAAAGAGAGAGAGCGGTCCATCTGGTATTATGGTTTGCCACATGGTGCCAGGCTAAAGAGCCCGTTTAGATGCCCACAGAGCAGCTACAAGAGTGTGAAGTAGCCATGTTGGCACAGAACAGATTAACACACACACACACACATGCAAGCACATTTACAGATCACAGTTAACAGTTAATCCTGTTGATGATGCTGTGAGTTTGGCTTCTGTGTACCGGTGCCAGGATATCAGCATGCACACAAACACACACGCACTCTCATGCACGCACACAAACACTCATGGCCCATTAACTGCTATGTCGGTGCCTCCCTAAATGTGACGTCAGAATGACGTCAAATCAGTATGTCAGCACATTCATGGCAGTGAAGGTATTTGGGTTTTATTTCTTCCATCCATTACTACATTAAAATGCAGTGCTTAATATAACATATTGAATGAAATGCACGTATAAACATCGATCTAATATATAAAAATTTAATTTTCACAGCTCTGGGTGAAGGACAATGTCATGGACAGTATGACATAACCTTTCATCGGAACATTGGCCGCCGTTCCGGAAGCTCCCAGTAGAGGGCGCCAGCAATATGTCAGTATTTGTTCTCCTTCTGGGTGTCATTTCACAGTATGAACAGCAGGTGTCAGTATTTAATAACAATTATTGAACAGTTTCTCGTTATAGAAACATTACCACAAACATCTAATGAAAAAAATAATGGATATAACTGAATTATGGCAACATATATAGAACAGAGGACATAAGCTAATAAAGTTTCAATTTCATTTCAAACACTTCTGTAGGAAAGTGAAAGTAGCAGTCAGCAGCAGGACTGAGGGAGATAAACAACATTTGATTGGCTGTTTAGGAGGAAGTGGAAACATTTATAAACATCTTTACACAATATACATGACAGTGTGACTTTGGTTCCTCTTCTTCCAAAGTATCTTGTGCTATTAATGTTTATGGAGGCTTGAATGGAAGAGCAGGGGTGAGGGGAGGATGGTGGATGAGTAAAGAGAAAAAAAGGAGTTGTTTTTGAGTTGTTTGCAAATGCAGTCATAAAAAAATCTATTTAAATTAATTAATAATAATGTATTACAATTCCCACAAAAAGTATCACAACTATTTTCATAACTGATCATAAGAAATATTTCTTAAACAGGAAATCTGCATTTTAGAATGATTTCTGAAGGATCATGTGACACTGAAGACCACTTAAAGTGACACTGAACACCACTTTGCCATCACAGAGATAAAGTTTTTAAATAATGTATATATTAATTTAATTTGTTTTATAATTTTATAATATATAAAAATAAAAAAGTTATTTTAAATATTGTAATTATATTTAACAATATTACTGTTTTATTTTATTTTTGATCACATAAATGCAGCTTTCTCCCCCTTTTTTTTTTCTTTTGACCCCTAACTTTTAATCCTAAGTTTAACTTTAAGAGTGTCCCTATGTTATCACGCCTCATGTTAACATATGTATTATATAAATCATATGGCTATACTTTTGAGACATTATGTATGTTCATTGGCTTGCCTTGTGTTTTTCTTTGGAATTATTAAAAAAAAAATCAACCTGCCACAAATGCTGTCAGTATTGCATGCAGAACATTCCTTTAACAACACAGATGACTTAAAATATTTGTGTGCTAGTCAAAAGACAGGAGCCCAGCATTGTAAATTTTATGAGGACAGGAGCTGTGTGTGTGTTCATGAGGTTGGTTACTCAGCTTCTGAGATTCGCAGCACAGGTGAGCTGAAGTGGGAGGTGGCTGGAGCTGAACAAGTGCTTAAATATTGCACAACATTATTGGATGAAGAATTCAGCTCTTCTTCCTGACTGGCTGTCTGTACTTTGGCTACAGTCAGGCTGGTGGGCACCAGTGCCGGCATGACGTCAGTGCTCAACAGTGATGATCCATAGCACGCCATGTTTTGCATGTGCTGACAAAACACCTCCAGCATTTGGACTTCCAGATAGCCATTCAACATGGAGTTGGTGAGCCTTCTCTCCCAGCCAGGACCCTGAACGCTCTCCATGACAAGATACTCCTCGTCCTGCTGGGTCACAGCCTCTGCCTTTGGACCTACTTCCAGAGAGGGTTCCAGAGAGCTCAGGTCCTGAGATTGCAGCAGTGGCCCGTCATCAGGTGGGTTGAGCAGGTCTGGGTTATGAGGACTGCAGTGCTCCAGCCGGTCACCGGCAAGCCGGAGGTCTGGATAGTCCTTGCAGAAGCTGGGACAGCACCAGGAGCAATACAGCATCATGCCCAAGTGATCCTCCCCGCTACAGCTGAGAATGGGCATAGCGTTGCTGGGTGCAGAGGCTCGGCACTGCCCTGGCTTTTCCAGGCATTCGGGCCTGCCAGCTGACAGGAAGAGAAAACGTGTCAGGCACCACTATAACAGCCTCATCTTAACAAAAACAGTGAGGAAACTTGAGGGAAAGCCTAGAGTCTGAAGCAAAGTCCCACACTGCAGCTCACTTCATTCACTGAATGACTGTTTGAATGTCTCCATACAAATGCCGCTCTTGTGCAATTCACTTGGACACTCAGCTAAATGAGGAAGTACTTGGAAAAGTTTGACAAAATGTTCTTATTTAGTTCGGATTTCTTTCCACTTCTTCAAACAGCTTCTTTTGCTTTGTCATAGCTGTAAGCTGCATTGGAATATTAGCAAAGATGCTAAAATAGACTTTTGAAGAATGGTGCGTTATTTTGTTATACACTGTTGAGCATTATTATCACTTAAAGTCGACATGCAAATTAAATTCTGATCATATTTTCTTCTCTATTGCAAAGTGTACCTGAGTAACGAGTCAAACGAGAAAACAGAGGGTGGAATTTTAATGTGGAATTGATTGGGTCATTGTCTTGTGAGTTGATGCAGTCTTATGACATAAAAAATGTGCATGGAAAAATCATTTATAATAAACACTGCTATATTCCATGAAAAATAAGAATTGTCCATTTTGATTTCATGGTGACTTTAAATGCATAGTTCACCCCAAAATAAACATTTGTCTTCATTTACTTACCCTCATCATGTCATTTAAAACCTGCATACACATGTCTTTCTGATGTGTAACACAGAAGATAATGTTTTGAACAGCCCAGTGTTTTTGTACATACAATAAAAGTTGTCTTAGACCCCATTTATTTACATTGTATGGGTATCCAGTTGACAAATTCTTCAAAAAATCGTTTTTTTGTTTTGTTTTGTTTTGTTTTGTTTTGGTGTGTGTGTGTGCGTGTGTGTGTGTGTGTATTCTGCAGAACAATGAAAATCATACAGGTTTGGAATGACTTATGCATAAATAATTTCATTTTTGGGTGAACTATCCATTTAATTTTGTACGTACTTCTGCTTTATAACTGTTCTGTATACTCTACTCAGTTTAAGCATCACGCTTCCTTCCTAAAATTTATTTTTACATATACTGACTGTTCCCAGGACCTGGGCCACATTCATAGTCTATAATTAATATTACTCCATTGTTCAAATAAAATAGCTAGTTTGATTTACCTGGCATAAAAACAAACATCTCCCAATGCCATCAGTCAGATCGTGACTTTATTTTTGACACAACCTCATCCTAATAACTCAGAATGGTCTCTCACCTCTCACAGTTCGTGGTGTCAGAAGTGATCTGGCAGCGGCGTTCGTTGTGCAGGGGTCGGGACGGGTCGTGGGGGTGGGTGAATGTGTGTGAGCATGATTTGTGGTGTCCTCTGTGCAGTTCAGAACATAAAGGAAACCTTCGCCGAGCATGATAGCCACCTACACAGACAAACACAGCTCAAGCTTTAGGTGAATCAACATTTTAATACTTACTCAAGAAGAAACTTGAATCAAATACAAAACAGAGCATAATCAAACAGAAAATCAAGAATGAAATGAAATCATACTGAAATGAGGAATTTACCAGAACTGAATGACCGAGTTATGGAAACTTCTCACACACACACACACACACATACACTGAACATACTGACTGCACTTCCTTCCTGTATAAATGATTTATATTAGCAGGATTAGTACAATCTACAAATTAAATGACAAAACTTCAAGGTATAGTTCATCCAAAAATGAATATCATTTACTCACCCTCAAGTTGTTCCATATTTGTATGCATTTCTTTCTTCTGTTGGGCACAAAAGAAGATATTCTGAAGAATGTTGGTAACCAAACAGTTGACCAACTTCCATGGAATGGAAAAAAGTACTGTTATGTAAGTCAATGGCTACCATCAACTGCTTGGTTACAACATTCTTCAAAATATCTTCTTTTGTGTTTAACAGAACAAAGATCATACAGGTTTGGAACAAGTGGAGGGTGACTAAATGATGACAGAATTTTCGTTTTTTGGGTTAAATTTCCCTTTAAGACTATCAGAATTTAGAAGATTAATACAATTTTATCACTGTAATCAGATCAATCAAATACCCCAAATAAACTGTTCAAATCCTTCAGGCAACTAAAACACCAGCATATAATTCTATAGTCACAACTGTCTATATATATATATATATATATATATATATATATATATATAATAAAAGAAGCTTACCAAATGTTTTAGAGTGGGATTCCTGTTTGTAGACCTATGGCTGGAGAAACAGAAATTTCAAGAGTGACAGTAATACTGAGCAATGTCCAAAGTATAGTGTCACTTTTGGATAGTCCTTTTATCTATCTATCTATCTATCTAAATATCTATCTAAATATCTATCTATCTATCTATCTATCGCTGAGATGTTTTCTCTGGTCTGGTGTCTCTGGTCTGGGTAGAAACAGAGGAAGTAAGCAGTTATATATCTCTCGCATGCACACACCCGCACCCAAACACTTACACAGATTAGGCCTCTGCTTGAATAAAGCAGAAGTGAGAAAAGTCTTGTGGTTTCCTTTCTCTATTACAAATTGCCACATACTAACTGCAATTTGCTTCATTTTATTTGCACTTCAGCTTGTTTTCATAGAAAGAGCTCATAACCAAAGCAAGCTGATACATCTGCTCACCTGCTTCAAAAAATACAGTCAGCAATTAGTGAACTTCACTGAGGCAGAGATGCTGTGGCCATACAGCGCATACAAGACATAGTTATGAAGGAGGGTCGGACTTTATTGCTGGGCTTAAACGTGAGCTATTCCTCTTCATATCACTACTGTATGGCAGAGCTTTATTTGGTGCAGAAGGCTCTCACGTCAAACTATAGGTTTTTAACATGTTGGAAGGGGATTTTTTTCAGGAAGGTGCGCCGTTGGATTCATACCTCAGGATTTCGCGCGTAAAAACACAGCGGAGGTAAGAATCTGCCGCTTCTGTGGCGGAACCAGACGCCCGCTGATTGGACGAGCGGAACATCAGTCACAGCATGGCCCCGCCCCCACCCTCCCATTCAACCACTGGCTCTAATGTAGCCCTGTGTTTACTACAGAATTAGTGCATAGCGGACGACAGTCTCCTGAACTGTGAACTCCGAATCACAAAAGATAACCTGTTAGTTTTGCATAAAAGAAGAAAAATATCCCAAACTCAACATGCCCAAGAGAAAGGTATGTAGAAAAGCCGAGCGCGGCGTACGGCTACACTTTTGCCCTTACTAATCAGTCGTGAAATTAGGAAGCCCTCGAGACAATGTTTTTTAATAAAAATCCAGGCGACTTCTTTAGAATCAGAGGGCAGGTAAAAAATCGTTGTCAATTTTGCGATTTTTTCCTGCCGGATCGCGGTGTTTTTGTCGACGGTGGTGCGTTAAGCAGAAGGGTTTTAGTGGAGCAGCGCTGTGCTGAAGCTCGGCTTGATCTCATGCCCGTGGAACCGCAGCCATGCTGCCCTCTCTCTCTCTCCATCTCCAGCACAGCGCGACGCGAAAACCGACGATTATAAGCGCAATCGTGGCTCAGTCGCCGTCGAATGGGGATTAAAAAATAGCTGGATAGCTCTAATTTTCTGAATGGTGGCAATTTTGCAAAAAGACGGTCGCGTTTTGAAACAATTTTAATGCATTTTCTTTGTTCGCCGTGGAAGAGGAGTGTCATGACGCCTGCTTGCCGCCAGGTGGCAGTGCAGAGGCGGGATAATCGCGCCCCTCCTCCTTATTTAAATATGTGGAGCCAGTGTTGTGAAATGCCTCCGTGAAAAATAATAAATAAAAAATCGGCGCACCATTTTGCGCTGCTGTCCGCTGACAGGTAAACTTATTCACGATTCCTCAGCTAAAGGACATTTAAGCTTTAATAAACGAGAAAAAAAAGAACATGTTTTTGGCAAGCCAGCATGTTGCTCACATTCACAAACGTGCAGAACAGCACATCCCAATGTTTCTGCAAGTTTCCTTTTTGTTTTTCCCGCCCTTTATGTTAATAAAATCATAGCTCATGTTCTAACTTGTGATCTTTGTTTTGCTGATTTGCAGGGAACTGATGGAGAAGTCAAGGAGGAGGTGAGAAGGGAAAATTATGGAAATATGTAAAGCAGTTTTTGGTTGCCTAAACCAGAACATATGCATTACTGTATATATACATTTACATTTGTTTATTTAGCAGGAACTTTTATCCAAAATCAAATTACGTACAAAAAACCACAACAAGCAGTTTGTCATAAGAGCCAATAATGTTTGTAGTACGCTGTGCCAAGTTTAAAGTATAAACTTGCTAAGTGCACAAACTAGAAGCGACATGACGAGAAGGAACAATTTTTATATTTTTAATAAATAGGATTGGCAAAATATAACTGTTTTCTCCTACTTGTCCTTAAATAATTCAGTTTTTCTTTCTTCCTTTTGTAGCCTCAGAGAAGGTCTGCTAGATTATCGGCAGTAAGTAATTTAATGTTACCATTATATCAATATTTGGTTTTTAAACAGTTTTTGACCTCAAAAGGAACTTTAAATATAGTCTTGGAACTTGTTTTTAGCACTATTTTTTGTATTAATTGACAATTGAAATCCTACAACCAACACTTTTAACCTACCACTGATCTCAGAGCAACAAGATCAGAGAGATCAAAGTTGTTGTTTTTTTTCTTCATTTTAGCATATTATCTGTATTTTTATTTTATTTTTTAACTTCAGCATAGTTTTGCCAGTCATTTAAGATGATGTGTTGAATTCAGGTTAGGGCAGAACAACACAGACCATTCTGTGCATTATTTTAGCTATTTATTTGAACGTGTATTGTTTAGATATCCTTTATATATCAAAATGTAAGTTTGTGAATGAATCACGTTTTCGTTCCCTTCAGAAACCAACACCTCCAAAACCTGAACCCAAACCGAAAAAAACTCCTAAGGTATTTGCACTTTTCATAAACACACTTTTGTACTGACGCTCATGTGTCGCTTGTCTCCATGATTTGGTGTGTAATCTCATACGCATTGCTCTATATTCATTCTTTTTGTCTGTCGTTTCCTCTCTCTGACAGAAAGAGAAGGAAGTAAACGATAAAAAAGAAGACAAGAAAGCAAAGGCTGAGGAGTCCAAGGAGGAGAACCAATCAGAAAATGGGGAGACTAAGACCAATGAGGTATACATGTATATACACAACTGTCTACCCCAAATCAGTGTCTGTCATACATAGACATGTCAGGGCATGATGCTTGTAATGTTTTATTGAATATTTTCTAATAAGATCGCCAAAGTAGTTAAAATAATTCCCCAGATCACTCAAAACAAAGACACTGACAGCCTAAACTAAGGAGAATTTTCTAAACTTTATCAGATTCTGATTGGTGCAGCGGCAGTCCTGCTTGATTCTTATTGGTTTGTCCTTTTATTACACAGGTTGAGAAAACTCCAGACGAGGCGGCAGAGGCCGAGAAGGAGGACCCGAAGACAGAGTAGCACCACGCCTGTCCATCCATCCGTCCGTCCGTCCATCCTTTCCCTTTCCCCACTTTCCTTTCTTTTATCTTCCTCTCTCTTTCCCAGTTTTCTCTCTCCCTCTCCAGCTCTCTCAACAACCTCCTCTCTGCCCATCACCACCAGAGGAATATTTTTATCAGCGAATTTGTAAATACTGGTTCAGGTTTTTAGCACAAGAAACAAAGCTGACTAAACGAGTCTTGTGTTCGGCCGCGGCTGTATCAGGTGTCTACAACACGAGAGGTGTGAAAAAGGCGGCATCTTTCTTTCGTTTTGTTGATTTTCTGTGTTTATCTCTTCTTTCTTTTCTTTTTTTTTTTTTTTTAAAGCGGATGGTCTGTAGCTTGGTTTTGGAGTGGGAGGTGGGAGGAGGCTCTCAGTCTGTATGTCCGTTAGTGCTCGTGATGTTGCTCTGGAGTCTGTGATTGTTTCTGTATGGGGTTTGTTTTATTTTTCTTTTAAACAATTGATTGTCTTTAAGAAAGAGGAACGAGTTCAACAAATGTAGAAGAAAAGCGAGAAAACAACTAAAGACAAACTGCTTACATTCCAGGTTCAGCATTAGATGGTGACTCCTGGCTTTTTAAGAATCATACCACCTTTGCAATTTGTTGAAACAGATAACTGGGCTTTGTTAGGAGGCCAGAAAAACCCTTCTGTTGTTATAGAGGACTTTTTTGAAATTATGGGATTCAAAGAAAAAGAATTTAAAGCGTTTTTTGGAATTTTTTTAACACTGAAAATTAATCTGTGAAAGAGTACTTAGTGTCCCCTATAATGCTCTCGGTCTCACTCAATAAAAATCCATCATTAGAGTTTTCCTCACAATGTCTGCTGTGGTTTTTTTACACTGACTATATATTATACACTGGGTATTATATACTTGTTTCTATGCATATGCTGTTCTGTAATCAGTTATTATCTGTTAATAAGTGGTTGGTGCGACATTATAGCTCATAGCAGGCTTCACCGTTTGCTCACACTGCATTTATATCTTAAAAAATGATCCTAATCGTCTAAGTACACAACAGATGAGATTAAGAGACCCTAAATGCAAATACGTTATGGCTCGACTAATATTCATGAGACAAAATAGGTTGTTGCTCTGGAGTCTGTGATGTTTCTGTATGTGGTTGGTTTTATTTTGCTTTTAAACGTAATTGTCTTTAAAAACAAGGAAAGAGTTCAACAAATGTAGAAGAAAAGTGATAAAACAACTAAAGACAAACGGCTTTATATTCCAGGTTAAGCATAAGATGGTGACTCCTGGCTTTTTAAGAATCTTACCACCTAAGTACACGATAGCTGAGACTAACTACCTTAATGCAAAATTAAGTCTCAACTAATATTCATGAGACAAAATAGATTTTTCTCTCTTAAAGTCATTGCATATACTAAAGAAAAAAAAGACGTTCTTCTGATAATGCGTGAGTGTTTTCTCAAGCTGATGTCCTTTGGAATCATTTATTCTCTATCAGATGAAGATGAAACTTTATTTCTCAAGATTTAAAAAGTTATAAAATCAATCTATTTTCCATCAATGAAATTTACAAAGGCTAAACAGGCCTGCAAATTTGCTGGGATGATAAGAGACTTGTAGTTATTGGAAGATAAATGAAATGACCATTCATTTCCCCTCCCCAATTTTATTGGTGTGCCTTTCTTTCCTATTTATTTGCACTTATGATTGCTGCTATAAATGTTTATAGAAAGCACAAAAAGGATTCGGAGAAAACAACAGTCATCAGGTAAACACTTTGTGGCTTTAGAAAAAAAGCTTTTTTTGATTTTAGTGTGTTAGAAAAAGAAGTGAGAGTGTCTCTGTCATTAAAACTGCACACTAATGCATTTAGGCAGCTTTGAAAGCTATGATTCCGACCCTTGCTGTGTCTGTAGTTGATGAATGAATTGAAGCATCCATGACCTCTAAGTTTGAATCATCTGAGAGGCAACAGACTGACTGACAGCCTATAAATATTCTGCTCAGCCCTGCTTTTCATACCCATGCAGAAAACATCATATCAGGACAAAGAAACTGAGTGTTTACATTTTAATAACTTTATTGTAATAAATCAGAGGTTTAATGCACATTACATTATTAACTGAATCACACAATGAAGAAAATGTTGAAAAAACAACATGATATTCACCAACCCAGGATAAATGATTTCTGGATCTATCCAACATTTTGTTAAAGAACTAAAAGGTATGATGGTTGTATTTTAACATTTATTCGATATATGCATCTTACATAACTGTATTACGTAATATTTATGAAAGCATACCTTACATAACACATATGTATATGGCACAGTAATTGTAGTATGGAACATTTGATTGTGAAGATTTTATGTTTCTCCCACACACGCGACCTGTGATCGAGGAGACGATGTTAAACCTGAAACAAGTCTTTTTTATTGCAATACAGCTCTGCTGTTGGGTTCAATAAATCACCCAACAGTACACCATGCAAAATGTCCGCCCGTGGAAATGGTGAGCTCACCTGTGCGCTCCCAGTGCGCCACTGGCGGAAGCGTGCGGTACTGCGGGGCGCTGGCGCACGGCCGCCGCGCGGGGGCGCTCAAACAAAGCAGCAGGAGCGGCGGCTGCAGGCCGAAACGCTGAGAGCAAATACAGCACAGGCCGCTCTTAGCAAGCGGAGCCCCACGAACCTCCATCCACCGCCTGGATCGGGCCATGGCGGCGGAACCGTGCTTGCAAATTGAAGCTGGTGGGCAGCACTTGTTTTTTCCGCGTCTTTATCGCTAGGAAGATTTTAAGTACTGTTTTAGCATTAGCCTTCGAGGCTAAGCTAAGCTAAGCTAAAGCTAACGACTGGTGTTGTTGTGTTTGTCTCTCCGCAGAACTTTATTACCTGATCGCCAGATTCCTGCAGTCTGGACCATGTCAGAAATCCGCTCAGGTGAGGCCGAAAGTGGCGTGTGAGAGTCGGTGTGTAGCGGTGAGTGTGTGTTACGGTGTGTGTAACCCTCTGTATGTCTCTGCAGATGTTGCTGCAGGAGCTGCACGAATACGAGGTGAGTTTCATCCCTCTTCTCCCACTCAAACCCGTTTTTCTCTCTAATATCCCAACATCAGCATCTCCTCCTCCTGCCAGCGCGGCTGCGTGTCTAAATTCTGCTTGTGGTGTGTTTTCCCCCCGCTGTGTGTGTTTGTAGATCATCCCGAATCGCTGGAGCTGGGACGGAAAGCAGTTTAAGCGAAGCTTTGAAGACTGGGTGAGATTAAATAAACTCTATTATCGCACGCACACGCATGTGAAATTCAGCACTGAACTCTCACAGGTGCTTGACTCACTTATATTACAGTGTACAAAACTGAAAAAGCGCTGATTTGAGGGCGCGGTGCTGGCGGAAAGAATATAGTCTAAAATAAACACGAGGCTTTGATTTAGTGTGGGAAAGTTTTAATTTCGGGAATTGAAATAAAAAGTATTTGTTTTGAAATGAAAGGCTTTGTGCGGGCCGGCCAGAGGCGTTACGGCAGTGCCAATAGATCGAGAGGGGATTGGTGGGTTGCTGCGTCACTTAAAGGCGGCAGCCAATCAAACATCAGTTGCTACTTAAGAGCCTAGGAAGATGGGTGGAGAGGGCTTTTGATTGGCTGACACGATGCGAACGCTTGTGTATGGAGGGAAAAAGGTGGTTTATCAGGAATGAGCGTAAATATAAATATGGATTATTTTGTTGACATAAAGAAAAATTCACGCTAGTTTGAAGACTAATGTTATGTAACATATTGATATTACAACAGTTATTTTTATATACACTAGCCTTCCCTATTCTTTTTCTATTCTATCTGCTTGTTTTCTTTTTATTCATTATAAAAAATGACCTATCACTAGCATTCTGTATCGTTTTCTATTCTTTTGACTTGTTTTATTTTTATTTTTAAAAAAGACCCTCTAACACTCGTGTTTCCTATTCTTTTTCTGTTTTATCTGCTTGTTTTCTTTTTATTTTATATTTAAAAAAGCACTTGCTACGTGTACTGCGTACTGAGCCTTGTCACAGTACTTACATATTATTGCTCTTTTGTTGGTTTTGATTGCTTCTGTTGTCCTCATTTGTAAATCAGTTTGGATAAAAGTGTCTGCAAAATGTAGATGTAAATTTTTTATTTTTTTTATCATAATGCAAATAAGCTTTGCTGTGCCTCTTATAGTTTACTAATCAAACACCTCTGTGTATGTTTTAGGTCTTGTTAAATCAGCACATACCTGCGGATTACCTGTTGCGTGTGTGTGAGCAGATCGGCCCATTGATAGATAAACACCTTCCTCCCAGTGTTCCTGGAGTCCACAGTTTACTGGGCAGTGGGCGACAGTCATTACTACGGACAGCAAAAAGTGAGATGCACACAATCACTATATACAGCAATGAACGATGAGAAACAACAAAGACTAGACAATAGCGCACATGATCACACAAACGCTTTTCCTCATATTCATTTTCTCCCTCTAACGCAGATAAATATTTGACAAACAGTTGTTCTCTCTCTCAGGTTCTTCTCATACAGTATGGAGTGGTTCTACAGTAGTCGCCTTGCACAGGGGACGGCCCCCAGAGCCACCTCTCAACTGTGCCAAACCACCAAATATAGGTGAGTCCCGTCCTCCTAAATGCTGTGTTACAAAACAGGAACCCAAACATAGAGTCCCCTCTTTCCAAATGAAAATGGTGCTTCATGATAGCTGATTAAAGTCAACTTAAGAAAATTCACCCAATCTATTTTTAATTTTTATTTATTTATTTATTGGTAACATTCAATCAAAATGTCGTAGCTTGATGTTTTGGTTAAAACATCAGACTTCTCTCTGCAAAACTTGTCCAATCATTTAAGTTTGCTTAGACCTTCCACAATCAACTGCAAACTAATGTTCATTTTGAGTGCAATTCCCACCATTTTTTTCTTATTCGATAATCCTTTACACTCGGATGTCTTTCACAATACGAACGAAATCATCTTTCGCTATGTCATTTCATTGCGACTTTAAAGGCCAGTCACCCTACACTTTCCCTTCTATTGACTTCCATTTATACACGGCAATGCGATCATGCAAATTTTGCTGGGTTCCAAAGTTCATGTTTGATGACCTTTGCCCTGTGATTTCGTATCATGAAGACATGTGACCAAAAGAAGATTGATACGTCACTCTGTTACTTAAGCTCACTTAAACAAATGCAAACTTTAAATTTGCAGGATTGTAGTGTTACAGTAAATTGGAGTAGATTGCATATTTGTACATTTTTCAACATGAATTATTTTTTAAAAAGAGCGCCGCATAGTGTAAAATCATATCGCAATTATATATTGTCCATAGAAATTGCGTGCTCTAGTTTGTCTAGTCTGACCGTAGCTTAATGCTGGATGTTACCATGTTATTTAGTGACAGTGTCCTTTAGTGTAGACCAACTATCATTTCTTATATTTTGTGATGGGAGTAATCGCTCTGTAAATCTCACTCTTCAGCGTTAATCATGGGTGCTCGCCAAAAAACAGGAGTGGCTCGATTTGGCCACGCCCTCCCCTCCTCTACCTATCAGCACATGAAGATGCATCGAAGGATTCTGGGCCATCTCTCGTCAGTGTACTGTGTGGCTTTTGACCGCACTGGGCGGCGCATTTTTACGGTAATGCATCTGATCAGAATATTGCATCTAGGCCTGATTTTGTCCTAAAAGTGTGTTGTGTCATATTATTGATGTTAAAATAATTTCTCCTATCAAGTTTACTAAGTGGTGACGATTATAAGCCATGCATAGT
Source organism: Tor tambroides (assembly GCA_021397915.2). NCBI lineage: Eukaryota > Metazoa > Chordata > Actinopteri > Cypriniformes > Cyprinidae > Tor > Tor tambroides. The sequence continues at coordinate 61,508 of JAFVLL020006324.1, read as the reverse complement.
TTGATTTTTCTCAAAAATGTCATAGCTCACTGTTTTGTGTTATGTAATCAGTAGTTCCGTAATATGTTTTGGGTGCGCTTGTAATCAAGGTTTATTCGCGTGTTTCTTTCAGGGTTCTGATGACTGTCTGGTGAAGATCTGGGCGACGGATGATGGCCGTCTCCTAGCCACTCTGCGCGGACACGCAGCAGAGATTTCAGACATGACAGTGAATTTCGAGAACACGCTTCTTGCTTCCGCCAGCTGTGACAAGGTCATCCGCGTGTGGTGCCTGCGTACCTGTGCACCTGTGGCAGTGTTGCAGGGGCACACAGCCTCTATCACCTCCATACAGGTGTGTGAACACAAGTTTTCTTTATGAAGTCACTGTGTGAGTGAAGCGTATGTGAGCAGCTCATAGTCTGGTGATTTCAGTGTCTCAGATCAGCTTGTTTGACAGTAAATGCAGGTCTACACAAGCTTCACTTCTGCATCTACTCTGAGCTTGGGTCACTTGCATGAACTAACCGTGTTCCCAAACTTTTAATAAGAAGCGCTTACAAACTGGCTGTTGTCAACAAAAGAGAAACTTTAAGGGCCCTAGCATTTTTTTCCCCTCCCTTAAAACAAATGTTAAACATTTTATAATGTTTGAAAATGAAGAAATTAAGATGGCCATAAATATCTAATTTTCTTCTTTCTATTTTACTTAAATTGAAGTATTTCAATATATTGCTATTGTTGTAATTCACTGTAAATCTACTTTTTAATGAGAATAATGGATCAGATGCTGACATGCCAATAAAAATATATAACTACTACTACTCTCTATCTTCAGTTTTCTCCGTCAGCATTAGGTTCCTCTCGGTATCTGGCCACCACTGGAGCTGATGGCATGGTGTGTTTCTGGCAGTGGAACTCACTCAGTATGAAGTTTGAGTAAGTGTCATTTGTCCATTTTAAATGACCCATTTTGTCTCATGCCATTAATTCACTGTTTTTACATAGATTAAATTTGCAATGAGTTGTGTGTTTGTGTTTGCAGTGATCGGCCTGTGAAGTTTATGGAACGTTCTCGTCCTGGAGTTCAGATATCCTGCAGTTCCTTCAGCTCTGGTGTGTCTACCCACAATCACACTCTACTTCTCTGACCAATTTATGTTTATTTATTATCGTGTCATGATCAGACTATAATTGTAATATTGTGTTCTTTGATTCCAGGGGGATTATTTCTGGCCACCGGAGGGACAGATCACATGATCAGAGTTTACTACCTCGGCACAGAGACGCCTGTGAAGTTTTCTGACCTGGACTCCCACACGGTAAGAGCGAGAGACATAGAGAAGAAAGCCAGTAGGCAGACAGGAAGGCAAGAGAGTAAAGAGAATAAAAGCAGAACTTGTCATGACTGTATATTGTGCTGATTTAAAAGTAGAATTAACTTTAATGAAGTACAAGAATGTTTTTGTTTTGCAGGATAAAGTTGTAGCTATTCAGTTCTGCAATAACACGGACAGGTGAGTTTATTATCAGCATCCGCTATGTGTATTATGCTTCCTTTTGTGTTTGTTCATTGGGATGTACCTTTTGTCTTTATTCCTGATTGGGTGTTTTTCACTCTGTTTGTGTTTTGGCTGCCTCTGTATCCAGTCTCAGGTTTGTGAGTGGTAGTCGGGACGGTACGGCTCGGATTTGGCATTACCAACAGCAGGAATGGAAGAGTACCGTGCTGGACATGACCACCAGATTACCAGGGTCAGTATGTGTACATATCTGTTAATTGTGGCATCAGGCAGGTTTCTCAAGCACAGTCGGGACCAAATCTAATAATAACATTAACATTAAATGTTGTTTTTTGGGAAAATGAAATCTATTTTTTGTGTATTTTTTGCATCTGTGTGGACATATGTATTGTGTTCACAGGAGTGCTGTGATATCAGGCGATGACAAATCGACCAAGTTGGTGGTGACCATGGTCGCGTGGGATCGTTGCGATCGTTCCATCATCACAGCCGTTTCAAACTGCCTCCTCAAAGTCTGGAACTCAGCAAATGGCCAATTACTACATGTGCTGTCGGTATGTGTGGGTGCAGTCTGTTCCTTTGGGTTCCTGTTTTGTAATTCTAAGGAGCTTCCTATGATTTATTGCCCATTAATTATGGATCATGTATGCAGATGTTCCTCTGTTCGTAGGGTCATGATGATGAGGTGTTTGTTTTGGAAGCACACCCCTTTGACTCACGGATCTTGTTGTCAGCTGGTCATGATGGTAACATCTACATCTGGGACCTCAGTAAAGGACTCAAGATCAGAAACTTCTTCAATATGGTGAGATGACGTAACAGATCTTAAGTTTCAATTCAGAAATGCTCACCACATTTAAAAGTAGTTGACAGAAAAGATAAGAAACATATACACTACTCTTCAAAAGTTTGGAGCAACAAGGGTGGGAAGAAATGAGTACTTTTATTCAGCAAGGATGTATTGAATTGACCAGAAGTGACATAACAGACGTTGATAATGTTCCAAAAAGACTTATATTTCAAATTAATGCTGTTTTTAAACTCTCTATTAGGGCTTCACTAACAATTATTTTAGTAATGGAGTACTCTGTCGGTTATTCCGATGATTGAGTAATCTTATAATTATTAGCAAATTAACAATTTTTTTGTAGTAATAAAAATAGACCTAAGTGAACAATAGCCTTTAAAATGACTTAAAATACATGTATAATAGCAATGAGGCAATAATAATACTTGCCCTACTTTCTATTAATCAAAGCATCCTAAAAAAAAAATGTATCTCAGTTTTCACAAAAATCAAGCAACCGTTTTTAACTGATGATCAGAAAGAATCATGTCACAGTGAAGACTTGAGTAATGGCTAATGAAAATTCATCTGTCATCACAGGATTAAATTACATGTTAATTTATATTAAAATAGAAATCAGTAATTTTAATTTATAATAATATTTCACAGTAGTACAGTTTTACTTCGTTTTTGATGAAATACATGCAGCCTTAGTGAGCATAAGAGACCTCTTTCAAAAACAATTAATTTTACCAACCCCAAATTACTGAATGATAGTGTATACTACAGTGTAGATCAGGGCTCCAGACTAACCTTTGAGAGCAGTTCTACAGTTCTACAGATGGTGCCGCCAAGAGCAGATTTAGTAGCGTTGGGGGGGTGGTGTGTGGGAGTATTAAAAATATAGTTAATTTAATCATAAAATTACTATGGTTTTGCATTAATAAGTGCAGTTACTACTAATATTACATGTTCATTTCTTGATCATGTTTAAACAGATTTGACTGTAAACCACTATGCTTGAGTTGAGAAGCTTACGAAATTTCCTTTTATTAGCAACAGCAACATGTGCAAAATCTGATTTTTATATAGAAAATATATATATTCTACTCTTATTAAATGTTCCATTATTCTTCTATAGTAACTGATTAACAACTAAAGTGATTGTGTGATTTAGTTGCAAATTGAGGAAAAGTTTGTTTTTCAAGGACCTTTGTGACTTTTCTTCATACAAAAAAGGGTAAAACTGACAATTTGATTTTTGATGATTTGATATTTTATAATAGTGATTTTATAATTTCGAAATATAAAGCAAAAACTAGAAATAAATGACTAATAAGCTAATAAGTGCTCCTCTGCTGCCATCTACTGGTTATAGTGGTGATTTGATGTATTTTTGAAATTTTACATAAGTGTTTGTTTACCATGGTAAAAAGTATATTTTGTCATCACATTAAAAATAACATTCAAATTGGATCATTTTAGAGATTTAAAGTGCTGGAAATAGTTGTGTGAAATTCTTGAAAGTCACTGAAAAGTGATTGAATTTCTCTCTCAAAAGGTTGTACTGTACAATCCCTGAAATGAATAATGTAATAACATTCGACTATTTCTGCCTGTTACAGTTAGCGTTACTACTGGTTTTCTGACGTAGGTAAGCTCTGACAAACAGAATTCATGGCAGAATTTGAATGATTCTCACTAGATCTCGCAGCAATCTTTATTCATTCTGCGGCAAATTCAAACGCTTCTCACTGAATCTTGCAGCACTGAGCAGTAACAGTGTCGTGAAACTTTGGTTCCCGAGTAAAGTTATTCAGAGCTTGAACAAGTTTGTTTGTGTTGCGGTTTGAGCTAGGGCTGCACGATATTGGAAAAAACCCACATTGCGATATTTTGTTTTTCTGCGATATATATTGCGATATGAAAATTTTTTGTGTTTTGTTGTTTGATTAACATTCATGACACAGAAAACAGGAACATTAAACTGCTGTGAATATAGGTACTGTTACACATCCATTTTCGTTGTTTACCTTCACCTAAGCCATAAGCAACTGTGTTTACAAGGAAACTTACAGAGACATGCATTTTTACATAATTTCGCGCGTATGTCTCATTTCAGGCACAATTAGACGCGGAAGTGACCAGAATTCAGTGTTCACGTGCATCTGCGTGGCTCTCACCTTGTCAACACTTGACGCAACAAAATACTGTAGAACCCATAATCAGTGACGATGCTGTCTGTCTACACTGCATGCGATGCACGGCGCGAATAAATTCCTGCTCTATCCCGGTCTAAATCCCGCTCTAACTGATGCCTCGCTCTATTTATGACATACTGACACAAAGTTCAAATGATTTGTAACAGTCGCTTTGTCGCGCTCCAGTGTTGACAGACTTTGGGGCCGTTCCTCACAATATCGCGTGGAAAATGCGCCAGCCGCGCCGCTTTCTCCTTCTTTCCCAAGGGCCTCAGAGGAGCTAGCGCTTTCGTAGCGTCTGCCGTTGCTAAGCAACCGTGACCTGCGCTCTCCTCGACGACGCGGAAGTTCCAGCAAAGGTTAAATGGATTTCCAGCACTGAAAATCGCTTGCAGTATCTCTGCTACTAAATTTATTTAAAAATGGATATCTCTGTACAGCTGTCGCGTCGCAGTGTCTGTGTGTGAGCAAAGAAAACAATCAGTATAAATATAACGATCAGTATAGGCCTACTAAACATCGCACATCCTGCGATGTGACTATCGCGGATGCGCACATCGCGATATCGATGCTGAAACGATATATCGTGCAGCCCTAGTTTGAGCTGATAAATGGTTTGGTTTGGCTTTTGTTTCGTTTGTCGTTTGATGTTTAGAAGTGACAGCGCTTATGGGTTGAACAGCGCGGTGCAACCGATCACAAAGTTTAGTTGCACCGGCAATAAAAATTGTCGCAAAATGCGACCATTTGGTCGCAGTCTGGAGCCCTGTAGATGTTGATAGAAATACTGCTCATCACAGAAATGTAATTTATTTCTCTCTCTATTTTTCTCTTAGATTGAGGGCCAGGGTCACGGTGCTGTGTTTGACTGTAAATTTTCCGTGGATGGGCAGCACTTTGCTTGCACAGACTCTCATGGTCATCTGCTCATCTTTGGATTTGGGTGCAGTCAGCCTTATGAAAAGGTACGTTTGTGTCCAAGATATGTGGTATTCTGAGCCTTTTGTGCAGTTGATTGAAACCACTCGCATTCCAACGCTTCACTCTGCTTTCAGATTCCAGACCAAATGTTCTTCCATACGGATTTCCGGCCACTGATCCGGGACTCCAATAACTTTGTTCTAGATGAGCAGACGCAGCAGGCACCCCATCTTATGCCTCCGCCTTTTCTGGTGGACGTAGATGGGAACCCCCACCCACCTCGTTACCAGCGCCTGGTGCCGAGCAGAGAAAACTGCAAAGAAGAGCAGCTTGTGCCACAGCTCGGCTACATGGCTAATGGTAAATTTAATTAAGTTTAAATGACAAATAACAAATGTCACAGAGCTTTTCTGCATGACTAACATACATTTTATCACTGTAGTAATATTAATTATTATATAGATAACATTTTGCACAACTAATGATTTAATGAGTCAGACTAATTAATTTCTGTAGTAGAAATTATGAAAATATCCTGCTTTGTTCAATCTGTATCTACTGTGATTGTTGAGGTAACACAATTTCAGTAGTCTATGCCAATGAAATGTCATTTTTGATACCAGTGTCAATGCTTGAGCAAAAACACATTCTTATTTCAATTAAAAATGTTGATTATAAAATTGTAGTTAAATAAAAAAGACGACATGTAGTCTTCAAGCCGAAATACTTTTATCGGTCCTTCTTCTTTGGTACTTTTATTTTTGACTGGCAACAGCACTAGAAATGTTACTGCTTTTCATCTGTCTGACTGCCATTGACTGCTGATGGCTAATTTTAATCATATTAAATGAAAAGCTCCCTATGTTAACGGTCATGTCATATGTAGTCGTCCATTGTTAAAGTCTTTTATTGTTTTTAGGTGATGGTGAAGTGGTTGAGCAGGTGATTGGTCAGCAGACTGCAGATGAGTCTCAGGAAGAAAGCCCATTGGATGACCTGATTAGGCAGCTCCAGCACCAGCAAGATGATCGACTCAACTCAGGAAATCGTACAGGTGAGAACAACCCACAGTTAACCTGTTAAAATGTTTTAGAGCATTTTCAGTGATGTGCTGGAGCATTGTTTTCTTAAGGTACAGTTATTACACATTGAAGAGGCAAAATGCAGACCGTATAATATATTGTTTCTCTTTATTACATTAAAATTATTTTGCATTTAAGACTGACATCACTTGGCTTAAAGGTCACTTATATAAAAGCTGTTAGTTTAGAGGTTGTGACATTTAAAGCTGTTGATCAGTAGGTGCTGAGGTGACAGGTGGTCCTCTGTCACCCCCTAACGTCGGGCTGCGACGTAGTGGACAAGTTGAGGGTGTACGGCAGATGCACAATAATGCCCCCCGCAGTCAGATCGCCACTGAGAGAGACCTGCTGGCATGGAGTCGCCGCGTGGTGGTTAATGAAGCCCAGTCTGGCATATTCAGGTACAAGGATGACAACTGAACAGCTTGCAAATCAAACAGAAGTAGCAACTGGTAGAACAACATTGCTACCAAAAACCAGAAATTTTTTCTTAAGTGCCTTTAATGACAAAATAGCTAATCGTGGTCTAAAGCAGTGGTTCTCAACCTTTCTGACACCAAGGCCCCCCATTGTCCACAGCAGTATTTTCCATATACAATACTTTTCCAGTTTTTTGTGATTTACTAGAGTATTATTATTATTATTATTTTTATTTTTTTTATTTTTTTTTTTTTCATTTTTCTACACATTTATTTATTTTCAGATCTTGACATAGCTAGAAATGTATATTAATTATAAAACTGGCCATGGAGTTATAAGACTTTATTAATTTACATGGCTTTTCCAGGTCTAGAAATCACACTTAAAAAGTACCTTATATATATCCAGGGTTTGGTCATAGATATGTATATGTAGATTCTTCATTAGCAACTGTTTCTATGGGCCGCCGTACGTAAGCCGTCCGCCATATTGTAATGGTCAACTTGACGTCATTCACCATAGTAATCACTGAATATTCAAAAGATGCCACAATCCTGCACAGAACGGCTCAACGGCTCTGTGCGAACCTGCAATATGGTGAATGACGTCAAGTTGACCACTCCAAGATGGCAGACGCGTCTACGTCCTTGGAGCGGTCGAATGGGGCGTCTATACATGTCTGTGCGTTTTGGTTATATATCTGGTCCCTGGTTGGGAAACACTTGTCTAAAGTATTATTTAATCTTCTGTGTTTTTAAAAAATATCAGTCATATATTATGTACATCTGATGTGAAGCTATACTTAATCTATAAATAACATAATTAAATATATATTACTTTGAAAAACAGTTTGTCAATAAATCTCTTGTTTTTTTTACATAGAGCTGTTGCACATAATAAAAACATAGTGAACTTTTAAATAAGCCAGTTTTTTGTTTAACTTTTTTGTTTTTGTTAACATCACTAAATCAGTCTCAAATCTCATTCCACAAATTGTAGTTGCCTAAGGCCTTTACTGAAATTATTCATTAGAATTCCCCTTTTAAATGTCCATTATTACCTTTAACGGCACTAAACTGTCCATGTTGATGACCTTGTGTGAACAACTTTGAGAGTTTTAACACCCAACACTGCCTTCTCACTGATGTGATGTATTTGTGCACGTTTAGAGTGATGGAAGACAGCAGGCGTGCTAAAGGAGAGGTAGAAAGGTCTTTTTACAACATTGAGAAGAAGAAGAAGAAATCTGCACCCACAACAGGAGTGAGTTTTATACACATGTAAACGCATAAAGATAAAGTCAGTGTCAGACAGTATAAACCTAAACCTCATTTTCTCCCTCTACATCTTTAGAGTGAGCCGGTGGGAGAGAGTGTTCGCACGTTACGGAGACCTCAGCGTAAACCTCAGCAGAGGAGACACACGTATCAGACCCGCTCGACTCGAGAAAGGAGACGCAGCACAAGTGTGCTCTCATACACCCAGAACGAGGAAAGTGTGGCAGAGTCCGACAGTGAAGTGGAGGTAAGAAGGCTGTGTGTGTGTGTGTGTGTGTGTTCGACCTCAATTCCTGCTGGCTATAAAGATATGCATTTAGTGAATTACTTTTTTTTTTTTTTTGCTGGTTTCGAACTGCTTAATTAAATAATGTTTCTGAATGTGTGCACCCAGCAGGAGGAGGAACAGAATGAGAACAGTGATGTGTCCTCTGATGGTGAAGCTCAGTGGGAGAATGACAGCAGCTCCAGGTTCAGACCCAATCACAATATTTTACAACATTAAAAAATATGAATAATGCAGATGAAGCATTCTGAATTTGGTCTACAACTAGTTTAAATGAAGCTTTAATTCTTTTGCAGCTTTTAGCCTTGACTCAATATAGAATTAGACTGGTGTAACAAAAAATACATATTTAGACCAATATCAGAGATTAATTTATAAATATTTATATTGTCATTTTTTTTTGTCCACTTTTAATTCCAGTATCTGATGTAAAATCTATATTGAATCTGTACTTCAATAATAAATGGTAAATGGAATGAATGCATATACAACAAACTATATGAGGTAAATCCAGTAGTAAATGAAAGAAATAATTACTGTTTTGAAAATGGATATGAACAGGTTGTATTTACAAGATGTTGAATTGGACTTACAAGACTCACTCATTCACATTTGTTGAAAGGGGAAGAGAATCCAGTTTGTGACTTGTGTAAGAATTTTTTGAGTGTAAAACATATTTTAATAGAATGTCCAAATTTAAAATGATAGTAGACAATGTTTTTTTTTTTCAGAAGTTATACTAAAAGGCATTTTTAAAAAGGTCTTTCCTGGAAGAATTTTAGAATTTTCATCATTGATTAAATTTAAAGTCTCTGTATGATTTTATCAGTACTGTTGTTGTTTCTTGTATGCGTTTGTAAAGTGATTGCTTCTTAACTTACTATAATATGACATTTTCTTATGTATAGAAATGATACTGTTAATGTTGGAATGAATATAGCCATTGTTGCTGATATGGCATTAAAAAAATCAATTTAGCCATTTTAGTTCATTTTTATTTTAGTTTTTAGTAGTCTTTCTGAATGAGTTGAGTGAAGTTTGAAGAATTTTCCATTTTTTTCCCTTTCCTGTTTTATTATACTTTACAGTGACTCTTCTAGCGAGTATTCTGATTGGACGGCAGATGCGGGAATTAACCTCCAGCCTCCGAAGCGAACAACTAGAAGGCCCCCAGCCCGTGTCGCCGGGAGCAGTAGCTCTGAGGACGAGGAGGGAACGGGGCAGGGAGAAGGAGAGGTGGAGAGAACGAGTAAACGGACTGAAAAGAAAAAGAAACCAAAACAGACTAAACAGCGGGTGAGCATACATCTATCATCCATCCATCCATCCATCCATATGTGACCCTGGACCACAAAACCAGTCTTAAGTGTCAATTTTTCAAAATTGATATTTATATATCATCTGAAATCTGAATAAATAAGTTTTCCATTGATGTATGGTTTGTTAGGATAGGACAATATTTGGCCGAGATACAACCATTTGAAAATCTGGAATCTGAGGGTGCAAAAAAATCTAAATATTGAGAAAATCGCCTTTAAAGTTGTCCAAATGAAGTTCTTAGCAATGCATATTACTAATCAAAAATTAAGTTTTGATGTATTTACGGTAATAAATTTACAAAATATCTTCATGGAACATGATCTTTACTTAATATCCTAATGATTTTTGGCCTAAAAGAAAAATGGATAATTTTGACCCATATTTTTGGTTATTGCTACAAATATACCCCAGCGACTTAAGACTGGTTTTGTGGTCCAGGGTCACATATTTTCTCTCTTCTGTGCTAATGTCTGTGTGTATTTAGTCTGTGCCTGCTGGAGATTTAGATGAATGGTTGCCGCCATCTTGGATCATGGAGACAATTCCAAGGCGATCACCCTTTGTACCTCAAATGGGAGATGAGGTGAGTCCCTTCATTAAATGTAGGCACGCACACTAAATAACCAAAAGTAAGTGCAAAGAATTTCATCATACATATACATTAGATAATTTCTCTTTCTTTGTTCTTCTGTAGCTGATATATTTCCGTCAGGGTCATCAAGCGTATGTCCGAGCCGTGTGTCGTGCCAAATCCTACAGCATCAACCCTCAGAAACAGCCCTGGAACCGCCTGAACCTCAGGGTAAGGGGCTTATTTCCTGTCTCATCAGCACTGCCGTTTGTTATTAGGCATAATTCAGTCTGCATCACAGTGGTTGACCCATTCTGCATCCAGACCAACAAGAACGTGAAAGTATGTTGTCTGTGTGTCCTCTTAGGATCAGGAGTCTGTTAAGGTAGTAGGTATTAAATATGAAGTCGGGCCACCCACTCTGTGCTGCCTCAAACTGGCCCTCCTGGACCCCACCTCAGGGAAAATGACCAACGAATCCTTCAGCTTGAAGTAAAAACACACACAAGCACACTGTGTTAGATTTTTATTTATTTATTTATTTATGTACTATTGGAATTGGAATAGCATAATAAAATACCATAAATACCAAATGTGATCCTGGACCACAAAACCAGTCTTAAGTAGCACAGGTATATTTGTAGCAATAGCCAAAAATCATTAGGATATTAAGTAAAGATCATGTTCCATGAAAATGTTTTGTAAATTTCCTACTGTAAATATATCAAAACTTAAGTTTTTATTACTAATATGCATTGCTAAGAACTTCATTTGGACAACTTTAAAGGCAATTTTCTCAATATTTAGATTTTTTGCACCCTCAGATTCCAGATTTTCAAATAGTTGTATCTCTGCCAAATATTGTCATATCCTAAAAACACACATACATCAATGGAAAGCTTATTTATTCAGCTTTCAGATGATGTATAAATCTCAATTTCAAAAAATTGACCCTTATGACTGGTTTTGTGGTCCAGAGTCACAAATACTGATAAAAACATTTAAAATAGATATTAGGATAGTTTTTGATCATGAATACGAGTCTGTTAATGATAGTTGTCTCTGTGTCTCTTTTTAGGTATCATGATATGCCTGATGTCATTGACTTTCTGGTGCTACAGCAGTTTTATAATGAGGCCAAAGAACGCAACTGGCAGCCTGGTGTGTTTGTGCTTTAAATTGTGTTACATACAAGAGTCACTAATAACTTTAAATGATGCCTCAAATCATGTACTGTCACCTCAAAGGTGTGTTGTCACTTTTCCAAGTGATTGACATCATTACTTGGTGGATAATGTAGTGAGTAAAAAAAATCCCATAGATTTACATTGATAAATTTGGTATTTCCATACCAAAAAAAAAAGAGACGACTTTTGATTTGAGCCAGTAAACAGTCATCCATAACACATTATTAACTGCATAGCAACATGCTATAAAGCTAGATTATTGATCTATCAATGCTGTGTTGGTAAAGACGAGTACATTTATGATGATCATAAAATAGCATATAAGTAGTGAATAACAGCTGTGAATGTCTGTATTTAGGTCAGCGTTTCAGGAGCATCATTGATGATGCTTGGTGGTTTGGTTCAGTGGAGTGTCAGGAGCCGTTTCAGTCTGACTATCCAGACAGCCTCTTTCAGTGCTACATTGTCAGGTACGTAGATTTGATCACTGCTTTACCGGAGTTACAGAGTTAAACCTTTGGCTGATTATTGTCGTAAATCTTTTTAATAATTGGTGCATGTTGTTTTGCAGGTGGGATAATGGTGAAAGAGAGAAGATGAGTCCATGGGATATAGAGCCCATACCTGAAGAAGGTACTGACACACTTGAAGTCTGACACTAAATCAGCCAGTCGCATTCTGGCATATCTAATGGTGTGATTGACCATCTACAGCTCCACTTCCAGAGGATCATGGAGGCAGTGTCCCTGTCACAGAGGACGAGCTTCAGGACCTGCTGTACACCCCTCAGGAGGGAGAGTGGGGGCTGCACACACGAGATGACGAGTGCGAGAGAGTCATCACAGCCATTGATCAGCTGCTAACACTCGGTATGATAAATGCACACAAAACACCTAAAACTATTCACAGGAAATATTGAAAATATTGAACACTGTTGGTGTCAGTTGCTGATTAGCGTTGTCAGAATACCAGTACAATGAAATCTCATGACTCTCAAGTAGGTCTGCCCCTAACAGTCGACTAACCATTAGTCCATGAGAAGAGGCTTAGTCGATCAAAATTTTATTAGTCGCTTAGTCGCAGGAAAAAGTGGCGAAGTCACATCTTTCGAATCTGTAAAAGGTCTACTTTCATTTGTGTGCACTCACAATAACAACAAAACATTGTGCTTTTGTAAAATAATGCAAGCAAACAGTGTGTGCTTTCTGCCTCTGTGAACTTGAGTGTCCAAAAAAAAAAAGAACCAAAACTCCATGTTTGCCTCACAAACATTAAAATATATCTACAGAAAGTGAAATGTGTACTTTTAAATGAATCAGTTCAAATGAAAAACAAATCATTTCAGATTGTCATCTGTATGAAAAGTGCACGTCCACTGTGGAGATGACAAATCTGTGTCGTCGACTTCGTCACTGCAGCCGAAAATAAAGAAAACGCTAGTAAACTCAGCTGAAAGGCTCAATGCTGCAAAAAAAACAATGCGTGAAAAGCAATCTGTTGCAGTGTGCATGAATCAAAATGTAATTCCGTGAATAGACACTTTTCATTTTTGCATTTAATTTTAGTCGCAACAGACGCAGTTGATTGTTTAATTGTGAATTTGTGGAGCATTTTTGTTCGTTTTGGTGGCATTTTTGCCACAAGCCCCTATTAATTTCCGACCCTGTAATGTATGTTAATATTGATTGATGCTTTACTGATTTAACCTTGCTATGGACAAATGCGTGTATTGTTTAGCTATGGCTATTTTTATAATGGAGCATGTTCCTTGCTAAATTTTACTGTGTTTTACAGACGTAGCAAAGGCATTCTCCTGCCCTGTAGATTTGGGGGAATATCCACTGTACTGCACTGTTGTGGCCTATCTCACTGACCTCAGCACCATCAGAACAAGATTAGTGCACCGTTTCTACAGGTACACACAATGCTTTAGCCCACTGACCACATCATCATCAGACAAAAATGAGTGCCCTCTAGGTCTTCACAAATACAAGTGTTGGAGTTCCCTCACAACTCTCTGTATGTGTAGGCGGATCTCAGCACTTATGTGGGAGGTGCGTTACATCGAACACAATGCTCGAACATTTAACGAACCGCAGAGCCCTATTGTCAAAACAGCCAGAACAGTCAGCAGCGTCCTGCTACGTTTCATCAGGTCAGAGAAAATGCAGTCACTTACACATTCATATCAGTTACGACCCCTCTGGTTCACCTGCTAGGCTCAGTGATCATACTGAGTGTTTTATTGTTAATGTGCGTGTGTGTCTGCAGGGATCAGACCTGTACTGATATCTTGGATCTGTACAATAAGATGAAGAGCGAATTCAGCAGCTCAGAAGAGGAAGAGGTGAGCCTGGGAGTCTGTGTGTGTGTGAATTATGTCAGAATTATGTTCCTGGAGGGCCATTTTCCTGCAGACTTTAGCTCCAACCCTAATTAAACCTACCTGAATTCACTAATCAAGGTATTCAGATTTACTAGAAACTTCCAGGCAACTGTGTTGGAGCTAAACTCTTCAGGACGTTGCCCCTCCAGTAACAGGATTGGACACCCCTGTATTAAGCAGAGGAACTCTTCATTGTCTCTGTTTGCTCTGTAGGAGACTGTGGATGTGGACTCAGACACTCCTGGCACCTCCAGTGGTCAGAGGGTAAGACAATTCAGCTTATGATTTACTTACTATGAGGTTTTATAGTAACAGGTGTGTTTCCTCTAACCTCTTCCACCATTCGCAGAGGTCCAATAACGTGCCTCAAAAGCGTGGAGTGGTCCTGGATATCAACGCATGGCATGGACAGTGCAAAGATCTTCTGAGGAGAATGATGGCAAGCTCTGATTCACAGCCTTTTCGCCAGCCTGTCGACCTCTTCGCCTACCCGGTACTTCATTCTTCCCTCTACATTCTTCACAATTACCATGATTTTCTGTTCTCTTCCTCTAATATTATGTCTTTCACATCCTGTTTTCCATGTTGGAAATCATTCTGAGCTATTTTCTCTTTCTGTCTCTGTATCAGGATTATCGTGATATTATAGACACTCCTATGGATTTAGGCACAGTCTCTGAGACCCTGATGGGTGGGAACTATGAGAATCCCATGGAGTTTGCCAAAGATGTGCGGCTTATCTTCAGTAATTCAAAGGCTTACACGCCCAACAAGAAATCTCGAGTAAGATCGGAGGCCATTTTTGTAGCTCTTCAATGAACACACTCAGCATGTTGATAAACCAGACATTATAATGGATTAATTAATAAGGTGTATTCATTTTCAAGCTTTTTGAAAGAAATTAATACTTTTATTCAGCAAGGACACATTAAATTGATCAAAAGTGACAAAAACATAAAGCAGCACAGCTGTTTTCAACACATAATAATAAATATTTCTTGAGCACCAAATCAGCATATTAGAATGATTTCTGAAGGATCATGTGACGCTGAAGACTGGAGTAATGATGCTGAAAATTTAGCTTGCATCACAGGAATAAATTACAGTTTAAGAAATGTATTTTCAGTTGTAACAATATTACACATTATTACTGTTATACTGTATTTTTTAATCAAATAAATGCAGCCTTGGTGAGCGTAAGAGACAATATAACATTTAAAAGAAATACTACTACTATACTATTATTGACCCCATACTTTTCAACAGTAATGTATATGGTTGATAGAAATTTTTTTTCTAATGCTGTTGTGCTGTTAACTCTTTTTGTATAGTAACTAAAACAGTATATTTTTGTCTTTTTAATGTGGATTTGCAGTCTTCCTTGGACTGATTTTTTTTTTTTTTTTGTCTGCCTTTATGCAGCTACGTTTAAATAGTCAGTTGTTTTAGGCCTTACGGTTGATCCACAGTATGACTCTGATGTTGTTTGTTGCTTAGATCTACAGTATGACTCTGAGTCTGTCGGCGTTCTTTGAGAATCAGATCATTCCCATAATCTCAGACTACAAATCTGCAGTTCAGAATCAGCGTAGGAGTCAACAGAGACTCAGTTGCACCAAGAGATTACAGAGCTCCTATCCCAACAGGTAAAACACGTACACCCACTGTCAAATCCATGGTACAGAATGCACATAGAATTTATTTCTTTTAACCATTTTTTTTTTTTTTTTTTTTTTTTTTTTTTTTTTTTAAAACCTGTGTGTTTCTGCAGCCCCAAAGGGAAACAGAAATCAGGAAAGAAAACTTCCCAGGTGTCTGCAAAGGCCCGCTCACGGAAATCCTCTCAAGGTGTGTAGGAGAGTTCGAGATGTCGTACTTACTAGTGGGAACCTGGATTTTCTTTCCAAATTGGGGTTGTCTAAAGTCAGCCACTGGAATAGAATTGGAAATGATCATCATAATGGTGAATTTAGTTTATATGCATTCTAAATAGTGTTCACTTCTTTCACCAGATTTGAATGTTGCACAAGTCGATGAAGACAGTCAGCCATCCTCTTCGTCCTCATCCTCTTCCTCCTCATCTTCCTTGTCCTTTTCATCAGAGCAGGCAGGAGCCAACAGAGTTACACGCAGCCGTGTTACACCAAGCAAATCCTCAGGTACTGCTCATACACAAACATACGCTACCTTTCAAACGTGTTGGGTCAGTAAGATTGGATTTTTAAAAAAAATTTTTTTTTTTAAGAAATTTTAAAAAGTTTTTATTCAGCAAGGACTTTTTCATGGATTTCTGTTTTCAAGTTGTTTTGATCTTTTTTTTTTTTTTTTTTTTTTTTTTTTTTTTTTTTTTTTTTTTTTAAGTAAGAACAAAAAATATCACAGTTTAGACAAAAAATATTAATCAGCAAAACTGATAATAATAAGAAATGTTTCTTGAGCATCAAATCAGCATATTAGAATGATTTCTGAAGGATCATGTGACACTGAAGACTTGAGTAATGGTGCTGAAAATTCAGCTTTGCCATCACAGGAATAAATAATATTTTTAAATAATTTAAAATGGAAACAGATGTGTTGGATTTGTAATAGTATTTCACAATATTACTGGATTTTTGATCCAATAAATGCAGCCTTGGTGAGAATAAGAGACTTATTTCAAAACCATGAAAAAATCTTACTGACTCCAAGCTTTTGAATGGTAATGTATATTGCAAAAAATTAGCTTTACCTCCAATCTGACCATGAAATTGTGTCCTCTGTGCTTCTGTATAGGTGACAATGGCTTAATACCAAACGGAGGTCGAAGTTCACGCCGAAGAGCGGCCACGTTAACTGAAGAGGGAGAGGTCTCTGAATGCGAGAGCACCAGCTCATCATCATCCTCAACATCCGCATCGTCGTCCTCTTCCGGAACCTCATCGTCTTCGTCCGAGAGTGACGACAGCGGGGCTGAGGTGGGCGGCTTTGCCGAAGGCGGCGATCACGACTACAGCAAAGCCCCGCAACACAAAGAGAAAGGCAAAGCGGCAGCGGCCTCCGTCGATAACACAAAGCGAAAGCGGAAAGGAGAAACGCAAACATCGCCTGTGAAACGAGCACGCCGAGCAAATGAAAGAGACGAAGAAGAGGAGGAGCCCGAGGAAGAGGAAGAACCAGAGGAAGAAGAGGAGCCTGAGGAGGAAGAGGAGGAGCTTGACGAGGAACAGGAGGAGTCGGAGGAGGAAGACGATGTCATTTCGTCATCTACAAAAAGTCAGAGGTCAAATCAAAGGACTCCGAAGTCAGGACGGATTAATACTCGTAACCAGGGTCGAAGGACTGTTCTGTACAACGACGACTCTGAGGATGAGGGGCCGACGACAGACCCGCTGAATCTAGGAATGTCGCGTTCTGGAAGAGTCCGTCGCATGACCGAACGTGCAAGGGTCAGCCATCTTATGGGCTGGACACATTGACGTTTTATGATCTTTACAAAGACTCACTACAGCGATACTGCAGGGATTTTGTTTTTAGTTATGTCTTTTTGTGACTTGTTTTTGTTTTTTACTGTTGTTGTCTACGAAACTTGATGTTCATGACTCTTCCTGGACTGTGGTGCTCTCTCTTCTCTGTGGCTTCCATGGAAACTACCATCAACTAATCAGCCACCTCTGCCTTATTCTGGTCCAGAGCGGTAAAGAGTCAACCTTCCTTACCTCTCTCTGTGTTCATCCTCCCTTCCTCCTCCTGTTTGGCTTTGATTCCTGTCTTGGTTCTTTCGGTTTCTGGCTTCTTTCACTCCAAGGAATCTATTCTGTCAGAAAGATGGTGCTGCTCTCCTCTCACTTCCTCCATCTCGCATTCTTTTTGTACCCTTTTTTACACAGGGGGTCATTGAGAACACTTACGTTTACCATGTAATTCAACTGACTTGACTTTACTATTCAATCAGGTTATGCATTTACCTCTGTTCAGTAATATAATCAGTTTTGGTGCAGGTGCAACCTCTGAGATGCATTAACTACTTCCAGATCACTCATCCATTTGAGCACAGACACGAGGAGGATTTTGGGAAATGTAGGAGAAAATGCACTTCTCCCTTCTCCTCTTGTTCAAATACACAAAAACACTTCAGACTGTTTTACAGAATATATTTATATTTTTTCCACTCTTGTATGATACACTTTGACTCATTCTTATCTTGCAGTAAGGAGAACATTAGTATTGATAATGTTTGCACATTTTATGTCAAGTATATGTGGCAGCTGATTGGTGGATGTGAGGTGATGTCTGAATCCTGGACTCTGACTGGTTCAGATATGATGTAAATTGAAGCTATCTGAAGAGCAACAGACTGTTTATTTTCTCATCTTTTTTTTTTTTTGGAATGTTATTTTCTCTACGCTATTATCATGAAAAACGGAAAAAATGCTGTTATGTTTTAAACAAGGAAGACAACAAGAAACTCTCTAGAAAATCATCTCATGTGATCATGTAATCAATGGTAATGCGTTTCACTGGTGTATTTTCAGGACGATGAAGACAGCATTATAAACTGAAGAGATCATAAGTTGAATCTGAGTTTGGTTTGTGGTGTCAAAGGGTGTGTACAAAAATGATTTTTTACAACATTGGTACATCTCTCTCTCTCTATCTATCTATTTTGCCCTTCTCTTATCTTCTGTTTATCCTTCTTTCTCGCTTTTGTTTTTCTCTCTGGTACACTAGTTTGGAAAGCACCCTCGCCATCCAACCCCTAAACTGCATTTCCTCACCTGTTTGAAAGATGTCTCCCAGCCAATCCAGATACAGCATTAACCTCCTCAGGTTCTACGCCGATCCTTTTGTTTAGAAAGGAATTGACCTGATGAGTTTTTTTGGTCTATTCATTTCCTTTCCATTTCTCATGGCCTTTTTTTTTGTATCAGGGATCTGTTGTCATGTTGTGACAAAGCCTCAATCTGTTCAGTGACAATAATAGTGAAGATGGTCATGATGTTAGATGTCATAAATTGTCCTTTTTTTTTCTACACATTTTGGATTGTTTTTTATAATAAAGGTGTAAAACTGTGATTAGTCTCTATCTGATCTCTACCAGCCAAAAGGACATGAATGTAGATAAAACTATAATATCTATCTATAGATATAGATATAGATAGATATATGTATATCTATCTATCTATCTATCTATCTATCTATATATATATATATATATATATATATATATATATATACATATATACAAATCTATATATATATGTATACAAATCTATATATACATATATACATATATATACATATATACATATACATATATATACATATATATACATATATATATATATATACATATATCTATATATATATATATATATATATATATATATACACATATATATCTATAGATATAGAAATATAATTTTTTATTTTTTTTCCTTTTCATTAGTGGATCAAAATTCAGTCACAACTCGTTGTAGTCTCTTTCGCTGTTTTGCCTGTGACATCACTGCAATCGCAGACCTGAGCGCATGACTGTGACATCACTCCAGTTGTTTGGAGAAGCCGGAAGTGAATACATGAAAATTACAACAAACAGAGCTTGGGACAGTTAGTGAAACACACGAAGAGCTTGACAAAGACTAGACTGAAAACTACTGCCGGCTAATTGTCAAACTTCCTCAAGAAGTACCAGCCAGCAGCCGAACCGGATTGTTATGCCGAACATGGAGAGTATCCTTGCGGGATGGAGTGGTCGGGCCCGAGATTCACTTTGTCGATAGGACCATAATCACTTTTACTGAGAGTTATTTATGGGTTTAACTCTGCGATGGCAGAGTATTAGTATATACCAATAGGTCCGGTAAGATTATAGCCGTTATATCAAACAACGCGTTTTCGGGACTTTTTTCTCGTCAGTGGAGGTAGAGATTGATTTTAGTATGTAGCGTAGTTAAACGATTTAAGTCGGAAAGTTAAATAAGGTGGTGAGCCCCCCGTACTGTTTTTAATTTTGTCAGTTTATATAGTTAAATTGATTATTTTGGTAATTACGTTATCAAAAACATCGTCAAATTCCGCCAGGTACGACTGTGACGTAGAATTACGTAATGTCGCCACCTATGTGTTATTTAGGTGAACTCAGCCCAGCCTGTCAGACTAGTTCAGTTTCGAGAGGTGTACATTGTTTGTTTATAATGTCATTGTGAAAGTGTTGAGGTGTGTTTTGTGCTTATTTTTTATAATTAAAAACTCAATTGAAGTTATCGGATAATAATACAAACACTGCGGGGTCTTTTTAAAATCTTTCCTTGACTTTTGACTTCAGAGAATTTGTTCAACCTCAAGTTTGCAGCCAAAGAACTTCAACGGAGCTCCAAGAAATGCGACAAAGAAGAGAAAGCAGAGAAGGCCAAAGTCAAGAAGGTAAACAAACAAAAACAAAACACAAATATCCATTGAGTGGCGTTTAGACACTCTATCCTTTCAGAGTAACTAACTTTAGGCTGTAACATCATCACTCAACAGATTTATGAGTATTAATTTATTTATAATTTATGAGCTTTTTGCACAGTAAAGTAATGTTTTACTTAAAAGAAAGTAAACATACATTGTCAAGAATTATATTAATCTAAAAGTCAAAGTATCTAAAAACATACTTCAGTAAAAGTAAAATAAAACTATCCACATTTAATTGTAGTTAAGTATTTAAAAGTAAATGTTGCCTTAGCTTTTGAATTTGACAAATCAGGGCAAGATATTCTCATTAATGTTCCATACTTTGTAAAGCAATCTGATCATCAATTCTGTTCATAATTAAGCTCATCCATTTTCCGTCGTATGTAAAATGTATTGCTTTAAGTCTAAGACTGTGTTTTGGTGACCAATGTCCCAATGAACTGCTGCATACAGGTGCATCTCAATAAATTAGAATGTCGTGGAAAAGTTCATTTATTTCAGTAATTCAACTCAAATTGTGAAACTCGTGTATTAAATAAATTCAGTGCACACAGACTGAAGTAGTTTAAGTCTTTGGTTCTTTTAATTGTGATGATTTAGGCTCACATTTAACAAAAACCCACCAATTCAACAAATTAGAATACTTCATAAGACCAATAAAAAATTTTTTTAGGGAATTGTTGGCCCTCTGGAAAGTATGTTCATTTACTCTATATGTACTCAATACTTAGTAGGGGTTCCTTTTGCTTTAATTCAGCGTGGCATGGAGGGGATCAGTTTGTGGCACTGCTCAGGTGTAATGGAAGCCCAGGTTGCTTTGATAGCGACCTTCAGGTCATCTGCATTGTTGGGTCTGGTGTCTCTCATCTTCCTCTTGACAATACCACATAGATTCTCTATGGGGTTCAGGTCAGGCAAGTTTGCTGGCCAATCAAGCACAGTAACACCATGGTCATTGAACCAGCTTTTGGTACATTTGGCAGTGTGGGCAGGTGCTAAGTCCTGCTGGGAAAATGAAATCAGCATCTCCATAAAGTTTGTTAGCAAAGGAAGCATGAAGTGCTCTAAAATTTCCTGGTAGATGGCTGCGTTGACTGGACTTCAGAAAACACAGTGGGCCAACACCAGCAGATGACATGGCAGCCCAAATCATCACTGACTGTGGAAACTTCACACTAGACTTCAAGCAGCTTGGATTCTGTGCCTCTCCACTCTTCCTCCAGACTCTGGGACTTTGATTTCCAAATGAAATGCAAAATTTACTTTCATCTGAAAAGAGGACTTTAGACCACTGACAAACAGTCCAGTTCTTTTTCTCCACAGTCCACGTAAGACGCTTCTGACGTTGTCTCCGGTTCAGAAATGGCTTGGTAGCGAGCGTGGTGACTCTTCATGCACTGACTCCAGCTTCAGTCCACTCCTTGTGAAGCTCACAAGTCTTTGAATCAGCTTTGCTTGACAGTATTCTCAAGCTTTTCCTACCCAAATTCTTCCTTCCAGTCAACTTTGCATTTAATATGCTTTGATACAGCACTCTGTGAACAGCCACTCATTTATGTAATGACCTTCTGTGACTTACCCTCTTTGTGGAGGGAGTCAGTGATTGTCTTCTGGATCATTGCCAAGTCAGCAGTCTTCTCCATTATTGTGGTTTCAAAGAACAAGAGATACCCAAAATTTATACTGTAGGGATGGTCATTAATTGAAACTCAAATGTAAATATTCTAATATTTTGAGATACAGATTTTTGACTTTCATGAGCTGTAAGCTAGGGATGGGCGATATCTTATCGTTTGCGATATACCGGTAAAAATTCTCCCCACAATGAGAATTAGTCTAATGATGAACTCGAGCTCCTTTTACAATCTGTAACTGGTTTGGTTAGGGCTGTATACAGTGCACAAAAACATCGGTCTTAAATGTAGTACAGTATGTAAAAGCGATACAGTTTGCATGCATGAGCCTGTTTACAAACCTGTTGTCCAACAAAGATATAATTTATTGACATGCTTTTTCTCCAAATTAACTTAATAACATAGTCGAGTGTTTGAAATACTTCTTTTGGTGACCAGACGTGGTTTCATATTACAGAATGATAGTATTATATACAGTGATAAAGGCTATGTCGATTAGCATTGCATTATAAATATACTTTTCTTATAAAAATACCCAAGATTGAAGAACACAGATAAACCATATATATTGTACAATCGTTTGTTTATTGTCTTCAAGTTTCATCAGTTAAAATTTCTCTTATCTCCGTTGTGCATTTTATTCAGCGATAACTGGATACCTTCATGGAGCACCGTCAGTAGTATTACTTCTGCTATAGATATGTGCAGTTTCTGCGCGAGGGCGCCCTCCGGCTTCCAGTATGAATTAAACAGTCATTGCATTACATGTGTACTCAGTAATGCTCACAACACCCTATTTGGGGTAAAAATAAGAAAGATAATACTTTTCTCTAAAGAAACAGGATTCCCTGATTTATCGTCATTGATATCGTTATCGCAATAAATACCATAAATATCGTGATATATTTTTAAGCCCATATCGCCCATCCCTACTGTAAGCTCTAATCATCAAAATTAAAACAAAAAAACTTTTGAAATGTTTTACTTTACATGCAATGAATCTAAAATATATGAAAGTTTCACTTTTTGAAATAACTTGCAAGAAAAAAATGAACTTTTTCACGACATTATAATTTATTGAGATGCACCTGTATGTCTGTGTTACTTAGGCAATCCAGAAGGGCAATATGGAGGTTGCCCGGATACATGCAGAAAACGCCATCCGCCAGAAGAACCAATCAGTGAACTTTCTCAGAATGAGCGCAAGAGTGGATGCAGTGGCTGCACGAGTACAGACAGCAGTCACCATGAACCAGGTATGCAAACTGCTTTTCCCTTTTAAACTAGATATACCCAAGTATTTATCCAATAGGTTTAAGAGTTAACTTTTGATTTTTATTCTTCAGGTCACCAAATCAATGGCTGGGGTGGTGAAGGGTATGGATGCAACCCTGAAGAGCATGAACCTTGAGAAGGTGAGAGGACGACGACTTTGTTCTTGAAGTGTTTTTGTTGAGCAGCTCATTTACAAACAATTGCGGTGATCTGATTTGATTGGCAGTATTAATTCTCTGTGTTCTGATTGGTCAGATTTCAGCTCTAATGGATAAATTTGAGCGTCAGTTTGAAACTCTGGATGTACAGACGGCTCAGATGGAGGACACAATGAGCAGCACCACAACACTCACTACACCACAGGTGATACATGCGCTTGCTTACTACACTGTAGATCAGATATACACTGACGTAGTAGTTGTTTTGCCTTTTGTGACACTGTGCTGTGTTTTAGGGTCAAGTTGATGCTCTGATGATGGAAATGGCGGATGAGGCTGGGTAAGAACATTTCAAATGCTGAGATTCATTGTTATTTTTTGAAAGTAAATACTATAATACACACACTAGCACTACCGTTCAAAAGTTTGAACATATTTGTTGATGTTTTTGAAAAGTCTCTTATGCTCACCAAGGCTGTATTTATTTGATCGGAAATACAGTAAAAAAAAAAAAAAAAAAAAAAACTAATGTTGTGAAATATTATTTATAAATATAGAATAATTGTTTTCTATTTTTATACGTTTTAAAATTTAATTCATTCCTGTGATGGCAAAGCTGGATTTTCAGCAGCCATTACTCCAGTCTTCAGTGTACGACGGCGTTTTAGTGCCACGTTAAAAAATAAAAAAAATCTAAAATTACGAGATTAAAGTCATAATATTTCGAGAATAAAGTCGAAATGTTTCGAGAATAAAGTCGAAATGTTTCGAGATTAAAGTCGAAATGTTTCGAGATTAAAGTCGAAATGTTTCGAGATTAAAGTCGAAATGTTTCGAGATTAAAGTCGAAATGTTTCGAGATTAAAGTCGAAATGTTTCGAGATTAAAGTCGAAATGTTTCGAGATTGTCGAAATGTTTCGAGATTAAAGTCGAATGTTACGAGATTAAAGTCGTAATATTTCGAGAATAAAATCGAAATTACGAGAATAAAGTCGAAATATTTCGAGAATAAAGTCGAAATACTACGAGAATAAAGTCTAAACATTTCGAGAATTTAAATCGTAGAAATTAAAGTTATAATATAACCTACTGCGCATGCAAATGGCCTGGATTGAGAGCACCAGGCGAAGTTGCCTGGCCACCGGAATTTAGGCCTATTTGAATACGTTGTGTTCGAGCGGCCGCATCATCTTACTGGGATGAGGAAGAGTCAATTTTAAGAATAGCTTAATATCAAGAATATGATATTTATTAGACTGAACAGGAACATCAGCTCACACATCCAATCGACATTCCTTTGGGGGGCGCTGTAGCGCTCTTATTTAACCCTTTTTTAATACACTACAAATATATGTAGGATTATTAGCAGAATCATGTGTCATACTCGCAGGGGACAGTATGCTTGGAAATAATATTTCATGTCTGCCATTGCGTTCGCTATTTGTAGTGCGCCAGCCACCCAATAGCAATAAGATTTGTGCTTTTGGTACTTTTAATATAAAACAAAGTCTCAGCTTTCAAAATCAGTTTTATAGCGAAACACAAATTATGTGTCTTACAATAATGTGATTTTCAAGCTCTTTAATGTGGCGTGACAGATTGCTGTATTTATGTGAATCAATTCATTAAATTGTGAAAATTCCACCACCTACTCCGCAAAAACGTCTGTGGCGTCCAAACTTTCATTCCTCGCATAACCTGTTTAATTAAACAGCAATAAAATGATCTAAAGGTTGAAGTGGACTCAAATTTGTTAACATAAGTTATATTGTTGTCTTTTCTGCTGTAAATGTTAAGTGACTATTCACAAACTGTTTTATTCATGGTATAATACTGTAAATGAGGACATAATATTTAACGTCTTCCATTCATTATTTGTAGCGCGCCAGCCAACCAGTAATCGCAACAATTTTGTTCTTTGTTGCTTTTACACACAGCTCAGCTTTCAAATTCTGCCAGTTTTATAACGAAATACAAATTATAAATGTGTTTTTGCTCTTTATTTCATGTTTATAGCAAGACATAAAAGTGAAGGAACATCATAAGGCATGAAAAAAAAACAACAGTTTAGCCTATAATGAAAATAATGTCTCGTGGTTCGTTATTGTAATCGGAAAGATGATTGACACATGCCGCTTGACAAACACATTATTGCAATATAGCCTACATATTGTTTGTATTTCGCTATAAAACTTACATATTTGGAAAGCTGAGACTTTGGAATATCCCGGTGCTTCCAATCCGTGGCATTTGCATGCGCAAAAGGCTAGAATAGCCTATCTCAAGACTTTATTCTCGTAATATTTCCACTTTATTCTCATAATATTTCCACTTTATTCTCGTAATTTCGACTTTATTCTCAAAATATTTCAACTTTATTCTCGTAGTATTTCTACTTTATTATTGAAATATTTCGACTTTAATCTCAGAATTTTAGATTTTTTTTTATTTTTAACGTGGCACTAAAACTGGCCGCTTTAGAGAAACACTGATCTTTATGTTCTTTTATTTTGTTTTGGTTTATCCAAAATGTAAAAAAAAAAAAAAAAAAAAAATGCTTTTGGCAATGTATGGCTCGATCAGCTTACATCAAATGAGAACATATATATCTGTTTGTGTGTATGTAAATAAACATTTTGCAAATCCTTTTCTCTGTTTCTGATTAAGTAATTTATTAAGAATATCACGCTGGCATGCTGATTCTCTGACATTATTATGATACTGGTTTTCAGACTTGGTACAATGACTGTGTGATTGGCCTTTTGGGCCTAGAGTCACAACAGGATAGGGATTTGATTGGTCCATTGGGCTCAAGAGTTAGAACAGTGATAGGTTTTGATGTTTTGATTAATCCGTCGGGTTCAGAGTTAGCAGGGCTGAGCAGCTGTTACTGGTACACTGGATCTGGCGTCCAAGGAGAAATGAGCTGCTCAGAAACCAAAACCAAGTATATTCATATAATTTCCCAATGGAGTCTTACCTGATTTTGTGTGGGCACCTGTAAATATGCAAAGATTTATTGTAGAAGATGACAGATCAGAGTCCTTGTTTTCATGCAGAGACTCACACAAAAGAGAGATGAAGAAAACACTATTTAAAACATTTTTAATCAAAGTGAAAAGTTGTTGTATGTGCAATTTTGTTGTGTAGTAACAGAAATATAATTGAATATTTGTATTAATCTGTGAAATTCCAGGATCGTTTAATTCATCTTTCATCTAATTCATCTAATCCTTTTAGTTCATGTCAAAAATGCATCTAAAATTTGCACCCTTCCCTTGTACAAACCCATTTCCAAAAAAGTTGGGACATTTTGTAAAATGCAGTAAAAACAAGAATCTGTGATTTGATCATTCTCTTTAGCCTTTATTAAAAGGTAGGGTGGGCTTTTTTCCCCCAGAAACTATTGTTATATTGGTTGAAAGTCTCTTCACATCCTGATAGCAATCTGTATCTTCTGTGGAAGGCTCAGGGCCATAAAATGTTCGTCCAATCATTGCACTCAG
This sequence comes from Tor tambroides, assembly GCA_021397915.2. Taxonomy (NCBI): domain Eukaryota; kingdom Metazoa; phylum Chordata; class Actinopteri; order Cypriniformes; family Cyprinidae; genus Tor; species Tor tambroides. The sequence continues at coordinate 34,559 of JAFVLL020006324.1, read as the reverse complement.
TCTGAACGTCCCACCTGTCTGTCAATGTCGTGGCTGAACCAGAAAGTGTTTAGCCGTTGTGGAAAAATTCCAAAGACAGACAACGGTGTAAAAACAAGGGTAAACTCTTGCAGTGTTTTTACAAAGCGGAGGAATTTGATGGAAGTTTTGATGGTTTAGATTTCATTCGATACGACGAACTTGTAGTAGCACTAGCACTAGTGTAACACTAGTAGCGCAGAAACTACCCTGCCTTTAACTGAAAACTGAAGGTTTCTTGAGCACCGAATAACAGAACAATTTCTGAAGAATAATGTGACACTGAAGATTGGTGTAAGGGCTTCTGGTTCAACAAAGTTCAACTTTGCCATCATAGGAATAAATTACTTTTTAAAATATATGAAATTAAAAACAGTTATTTTACATTTTAATACAATAGTACTGTATTTTTTCCAAATATATGCAGCATTGGTGAGTATAGGAGTCGTGTTTCAAAAACATTAAAAATGTTACTGACTTTTGAATGGTAATGTAGCCTATATTATAACTTAAAGTACTGTTAACATAATTTGAAATAATAAAAAGAGCTTGTGTCCAGGGATTGAAATTAACTTTTTCACTCACCAGCCAATTTGGCTGCTAAATTTTTAAGTTACCGGCCATTCATAACTTCTACTAGCTAAAAAAACAAAACAAAACAAAAAAACAGAAATAAACCAACAGCTTGAGGCTGTCTAGACTGGATGGGACAAAGCGACCGCTGCAAATCATTTTGTGTCAGTAAGGGTATTGACAAAAAAAAAAAAATCTCAATATTTTCTGGGATTTTATCGATAAAGGTAATTAGACGATAGTTTGCAGAGTGTGTTATTGTGCTGATATCTTAAAGACTGCCGTGGACAGCTGAATCCTAAAGTTTTTGATATTCTTCATATTCTGTGTGGTCATTTCACAGCAGTGATAGAAATTAATCTTTTCCAATAATTTAAATTGATTTTAACCTTTTATGGGCATTTTTACGTTTATAAAGCTATTTTTTTCTAAAAGTGTGCATTATCTTTTGAGTCAAATTCTTACATTTAATCAATCAATTATAATAATACATTTAGGCTGTTACTAAACAAATGAAATCAGTATCTAGAAAATTCATCTTTGCAGAAGTTTATGGCATTTAGATGTATTTTCACATTTAATGCAGCTTAGAGGGACATGGAATGCTTTAACCTGCAGTTACAAATGCATCAATGAAGTTTTGATATTTTAAACATTAAATGCTGAATAGTGATATTTGAAATTATTTAAAAAATGAAAAGATACTTTAAATGTAAAATTAAAACCGCCAGTAGGTGGCAGCAAGTCACTGTTAAGTGAGTCATTGCGATTGAACCGAATCATTTAAACGGTTGATTCATTCAGGAACGAAATATAGTCATGTTACTCAGAGACGCAAAACAGTGCTGTGGCTGTGTTTGGAATGTTTCTGTTGGCGAAATAGAGCAAAAACAGCCAATATGGTGTCTAAAACGTAAGTCTCTTGATATTAACTTGTTTATTGAACTATCACATTTGTAACCATGCTGATTTTTTTTAAGAAAGAACGGCACTCTTCGTGTGATATTGATTAACTATATGAATGGATATAAATATATACATTTTCTGCCCCCTTGAATTATGTGATCATTCTTAATGCATATTAATCATGCAGTGAAAGAACGCACTCTAAATGCGCACGCGCACTAAGTTAGTCTAACCAGACTTAATCAGGTCGCGTATGCGTGCATCCATGATGTCTCACGAGTTCAGTTTTTGCGCTAAACCTGCGCAGATTTGGCTTGAATTAACTTCCCTAAGAAATTAATGAGTGAACATAACTTAAAACCTAAAGTAACCCGAAATCAATTTGGCTAGTGATTTGACGATGTTACCCGCCACAGCTGATTTTTACCCGCATTTGGCGGGTGTTAATTTCAAACCCTGCTCGTGTCCATGCTATTTTGCAACTATGTACTGTTTAGTGTTCATGAAAGTGTCACTAATTTAAAAGTAGGGATAACTGCAGGCTGGAGCAATGGGCGTGGCGAAAGGTTAGGGCGTGCCGAAAGGTAGGGGCGTGGAGAATGGTCTTAATGATTGGTCGACAAAGCTGTCTGTCAGGGCGTGGGGATAGGGTTAGGGGTAGTTTCTGTTGTACTGATTCACCTTTCGGAACGCCTCCTTTCAGCACGCCCATTTCTCCAGGCTGCAGCTACCTCCGTCTCCTAATTTACGTGACCATCTCTCATTTTTTCTCCTCCCATTCTCTTTTGGTCTGCCTCTGCATACCCCGCCTTTCTATCTCACCGCTGTCTCTCTCATGCTCTTTTGCTTGAGTGACTTCCACACTAGAGATGAGAAAGAGCGATGGACTGACCGATCATGATATTATTCTATTTACACTGAGTATATAAATAGAGAACTGTACTAGTATGAAGATCAGAAACACACTTTGTGTGCAAAGTGTGTTTCTGATCTGTTTCTGAAAAATAGCATGGACACTTTGTGTGTTTCTTGTTGAACATAAGGATGTAATATGGACCAGCATTCCAGAGTATTTTGGGATCCTAAAGAGGTTGAGCCGCTGAAGGTGAGTCAGGGAATTTGTCTTAGACATGCAGAAAAGTTCACATATATCTCTCGTCTCTCATACGTTAAGTTTAGAAACATTTATCAGATATAGATTTTTTTTTATTTTATTGACAGTGAGGTATAACTTTGTTTCTTTAATTTGAATGATTTATAATATTATAAAATGTATATATTCTTGATTGTATTTATATTTGATATTTAAATAAAATTTTCTTAAAATTTTAATTAATATTTATGGCAAATTGCTATATATTCCAAAAATACTTCAAGAGTGTTTTAGTTAAAGAGGACAATGATCTGTACTTTAGACAAAAGTAAAACTCCAGCAGTAGGTGTGTGTGTGTGTGTGTGTGTGTGTGTGTGTGTGTGTGTGTGTGTGTGTGTATGTGTGTCTTAAGAACTTGTGTTAGCAACCATGATTTCTCATGAGACATTAGCTCTGTGTGTTTGCCCTCTGGGAAGAGTTGTGTCACTCTGTGTTCAGTGTTTCTTTAATGATGAGACAATTAACAAAAACATTGTTAACATTCATCTAGACATGGCAGCATCCATCCATCCGTCCGTTACGCCATCCATCCATCAGTCCCTAAAGCCATTCCATCATTAACCATGAGATCATTCCTCAGTCCGCTGAAGCAGTAGTTATTAAATCTCTCACTGTCCCTCTCTCTCTCTGTTCTGTCTATATCTTACGGTAAGCTGAGGTGATCGTCATAGTGACCACATTCCCAGGTGAGAAGTGTTTGCTGGTAACTCCCCTGATCTGCTGTCCCTCTGCACTTCACCACTGACTCCAACATGCGCTCCTGAGAAGCCTGAAGGGCCAGGTTCTGCTGAAATCTAGCGCGTGTCAGTGGAATGTGATGGCACATGCAGTGACGAGATCGCAGTAAAGCCTTCAGGGATAAAATTCAGCCCAACTGGGGATGTCCACAAAAGTTAGCTAACTCTAACAAAATATCCCTTATGAGACATCCTATTATTAAAAAAAAAACCTGTTCATAAATTACATAAATATTGATTTTATTATTATTGCTTTATATATTTAACTGTTCTAATCTATGGTATATGAGTAAAGGTGTGTTGTGTGTACAGTATGACGGGCCAGTTGGCTGCTGAGGGATCTCCCTGCTCTCATCGGCTCTCTGTGCAAACTCAAGAGGATGAGCAGGACCGAGCAGAGAGTGTGCTCAGCAGGTCAGTGACTGTGTTTGTCTGCTTGTTTTTCTGTCTCTGCAATGATAGTAAAACCATTGTGGTGACCTAGCTTGAAGAAAGTGTCATAATGGGACAAAACAACCTTATTTCATGTTTTAAAAATATACTTTTTTTTACTTTATCCATACTCTAGCAACAGCATTGTTGATATGGTTTCATTTATCTCAGAACTGAACTGTTTGTATCATAACCTTTACATTTACATTTAGTCATTTAGCAGACGCTTTTATCCAAAGCGACTTACAAATGAGTACAATAGAGGCAATCAAAACCAACAAAAGAGCAATAATATGCAAGTGCTATGACAAGTCTCGGTTAGCCTAACACATTACTTTTTTAAAATATATATAAAATAAAAGAAAAATAGAAAAAGAATAGGGAACGAGAGTGTTAGAAGGTCTTTTTTATAATAAAAATAAAACAAGTCAAAAGAATAGAAAAACAATAGAAAATGCTTGTGATAGAGAGTCATTTTATAATAGATAAAAAGAAAACAAGTAGATAGAATAGAAAAAGAATAGAGAAAGCTAGTGTTAGAGGCTCTTTTTTTAAGAAAACAAAGCCGTTAGAAAACGAATAGAGAATCCAAGTGTTACAGGGTCAAGTCAAAAGAATAGAAATAGAATAGAAAATGCAAGTGTTAGAGGGTCAAGTGTTTTTTATATAAAAAAGAAAACAAATAGATAAAATAGAATTAGAATTGACAGTGCTAACCTTTAAACCGCTAACTTTGCAATCTATACAATGATATAATTTAAGTATGTGACAACTGAATATTGAATATTTACATAGCTAAAAATAAATATTTAAATGAATAAAATTAATATTCAACATGTGATATAACAAAACATTACCGTTCTTAACTTTGGTGTTGGTAAGATTTTTTTTTTCTTAAGGAAATAGTTTTTTTTTTTAAATCAGCAAGGGTAGTAAACATTGTATTGGTCAGAAGTGATTGTAAAGACATTTTAATGTTACAAATGATTTCTATTTCAAATAAATGCTGTTCATTTGAATGTTCTATTCATTAAAGAATCGTGAAAAATGTATCACGGTTTCTACAAAAATATTAAGCAGCACAACTGTTGATAATAAAACATGTTTCTTGAGCATCTAATCAGCAGAATATTAGAATGATTAGATTAAATTACTTTTTAAAATATCTTGGTAATAATGGTTGTTTTAAATTGTAATAATATTTCACAATATTACTGCTTTTACTGTATTTTTAAACTGAGAGACTTCTTTTAAAAACAGTAAAAATCTTACTGACCCCAAACTTTTGTTTTCCTTTGTTTTACTGACTTTGAATAATTTTAAAATAATTTAGCCACACATGCTGTCAATATAGCTTAAGCCGTATTTAACACAAAAAATGTTTCATTGGAGTTCACCATGATAATTTAAGATATGATGTGTATGTGATTCCTCAATATATGGCAAATCAACCATAAACACATTTCTTGCTTGTATGTTCTGTCTTCATCTTGTCGTTATTCTCTCAGGTCTCAGTCTGCGTGTGATGACACCTCATCTGAGCTGCAGAGAGTAGCTGCCCTAGAGCCTCAAGATGCGCCGTCCAGAAACTCCTTTAGAGGAAGAAGAGCCCTGTCCAGGTTCAGGATCCATACAAACATGCACATACACATTCTCACAAGTGTCTGGATAACAGCTTCCTCTCTTGTGTTGACAGGTTGGTGAGTCTGGTGGTGACTCTGAGAGACTGGGCACACAGGAGTCTGATAGAGGAGGAGGAGAGACCCGATTCTTTCCTAGAGAGATTTCGGGGACCCGAAGTACGAGCTCCACCCAGTCGAAGGAGCAACAACCAACCAGACGCCAATGGAAACACTAAGGGAAACACAAAGTAATATTACAGTTGTGATACACACACTTTACTTATTTGTCATTTTTTCGAAAATCAGCTAATCTGCATATAGACAGAATAAATCTGATAACTTATGTTACAAATGTGCACTCTTAAAAATAAAGGTGCTTTTAAAGGTTCCTCAAGCGATGCCATAGAAGAACCATTTTTGGTTCCGCAAAGAACCATTCAGTCAAAGGTTCTTTAAAGAACCATCCCTTTCTTACCTTTTTATAATCTGAAGAACCTTCTTTTGTTTGTGAAACAGATGTTAAAGGTTCATTATGGAACCATTTAGACAAAAAGGTTCTTCTATGGCATCGTGAAGCACCTTTATTTTTAAGAGTGTGTGTTGTTTCACAGGAAGCAGTGGGAGACATTTATAGTTTCTCCCTCCGATGATATTTACTACTACTGGCTGTTCTTCATCGCCGCTGCTGTGCTTTATAACTGGGTACTGCTTGTGGCAAGGTGCGACTTTTCACCTAGTCGTTCTCCTTTACATGTTCATCATTACCCTTTTTTAATGTGCACTTAACAAACCATTAAGAGAGCACAGTCCCCTGTGTTGGCGGGTTTGTTTTCAGCCGTAACTAATTGCTACAGTGTTGCAAGACTCTTTCGTTACGCCTGTCAGTCTTACACAAACAGAACAGGCCTCTGAGACCCCTGCTTGACTAACTGTACAGGTGTCTGGTTATCAATGTGCAGTAGTTATGGTTCTCATGTTCTTTCTCTTTCTTCCTCTGTGTGTACAGAGCATGTTTTGATCAGCTGCAGACTGAGAATCCAGTTGTCTGGCTGGTGTTGGACTATTTGTGTGACTTTGTCTACATACTGGATTCATGTATGCGGCTAAGGACGGGTATATATACACGCACACATACTCAAAATTCCTTATTTATAGCACACACGGTCCCAATAATTAGATTCATTTAATGCCTTCACTCATTACAGAAACATTATTTAGGAAATCAGGTTTCATATTATCATTGCAAAATCTTGTATTGCGTTGCACTGGGCAGGAAATGTAATAAAGTGCAGTTATACATTTTATCATTTAATGCATTTACTGGGAACTGAACCCATAACCTTGGTGTTGCTAGCGTAATACTCGACTGTATAAGCTACAGGAATATAAGGAAAAATCAGTGCTGAACACAAATACAATGCAGATAACTATTTTAGTTGCATTTTATTGGTTGTATAACTGTGAATAGTTTAAAATAATAAAATAAATAGTCTTCTCAACTTTTAGCCGGGATAACTCAGGCCGGGACCCCTGGAACACAACAGCGTTATTTCGTTAAAAAAATGGCATTTTGTTGGGCTAGTTCATGTTTGGCATGAAATGAACATTCATCCTATGGACATTTTTGCATATTATTGTGCAATAAAAATAACATGACTGACAATTTATTGAATATATTGCCAATTCTTTACTCGGACTCAACATTTGTTCCTTCAGCATCTTGGAAGCTGAACAATTTGCAGATTGATTTTTGTATTATTTGTGTTATGGAATTGCCTGCTATAAAGCATTTTATGCCCTCCCAGGTTACCTGGAGCAAGGACTTCTGGTGAAGGACCTAGCGAAACTCAGAGACAGCTACGTTCATACATTTCAGTTCAAACTGGATGTGATCTCCATCCTCCCCACGGACCTGGCGTACATCGTCTTGGGCATCGACACACCACAGCTACGCTTCAACCGCCTCTTGCGCTTCTCTCGTATGTTCGAGTTCTTTAACCGGACAGAGACGAGAACCAACTACCCAAACATCTTCCGCATCTGGAACTTGGTTCTCTACATTCTGGTTATTATCCACTGGAATGCCTGCATCTTCTATGCCATCTCGAAATCTCTAGGTTTTGGGTCAGATGAGTGGGTTTATCCCAACATCTCATCCACAGAGGAAGGAGCGCTGAGGCGGAGCTACATATACTGCTTCTACTGGTCCACGCTGACACTCACCACCATCGGTGAGATGCCACCACCCGTACGGGACGAGGAATATGTGTTTGTGGTGTTTGATTTTCTTGTCGGAGTCCTGATTTTTGCCACCATTGTGGGTAACGTGGGTTCCATGATTTCCAATATGAACGCCACACGGGCAGAATTCCAGGCACGGATTGATGCTATTAAACACTACATGCACTTCCGCAAAGTCAGTCGCCATCTTGAGACACGTGTCATCAAATGGTTCGACTACCTGTGGACGAATCAGAAAGCAGTGGATGAACAGGAAGTCTTAAAGAATCTTCCCGACAAGCTACGTGCAGAAATTGCTATCAATGTTCATTTATCTACTCTGAAGAAAGTGCGCATCTTTCAAGATTGTGAGGCCGGGCTGTTAGTAGAACTGGTTTTGAAGCTGCGCCCCCAAGTGTACAGTCCTGGCGACTACATCTGCCGAAAAGGAGACATTGGAAAAGAGATGTACATCATTAAAGAAGGAAAATTAGCAGTTGTTGCTGATGATGGAGTGACACAGTTTGCGTTGCTAACAGCTGGGGGTTGCTTTGGCGAGATTAGCATTCTTAACATTCAGGGCAGTAAAATGGGAAATCGCCGGACGGCTAACATTCGCAGCATTGGCTACTCTGACCTCTTCTGCCTTTCGAAGGATGACCTTATGGAGGCCGTAACCGAATACCCAGATGCACAGAAGGTTCTGGAGGAGCGTGGAAGGGAGATTCTGAGGAAGCAGGGGCTTCTGGATGAAAGCGCCGCACAGGGAGGGTTGCTTGTCATGGATACTGATGAGAAGGTCGAACGTCTGGAGAGCTCACTGGATGTTCTGCAAGCACGATTTGCGCGGTTGCTCGGGGAGTTCACAGCCACTCAAAGCAGACTGAAGCAAAGAATCACAGCGCTAGAGAGACAACTGTGTCACACAGGCCTTGGGCTTGTTTCAGATCAAGAAATGGACTCTGAGAGCAATGGTAACACGCCACGAGCCAACTCGACTACATAGATGCGCGCATCCGCATCATGAAGATTGTGTGCCTCTATGTCACAGGATTACATTTCTAGCTGTACACAAAATCACATTTACAGTAACTTGCTTCTTCAGACACGTTCCAATGGCTTCCAGCTTGTAGACTGATTTTAGACTTGGTTTTTCCAAGTATTTTATTTAATGGTTTTTATTAAAGGAAAATACCATATTTAATTTTCCTTAATGAACATGAAGCTGTGAGGGAAGTCCTTATATACACCACCATCAGTGTTGTTGTTATTATTAACTAAAACTATTAAAAAATTATTTTCACTAATTAACATGATGCTGAAATAAAATCTAAATTCATCCATCCATTCTCCAAACTGTTACATGTAGGTTATTAAATATAAACATTACATGAAGTATATATAATAGTGCTGTTAAACGATTGACAATTAATCACGATTATTCGCATCCAAAATAAAAGTTTTTGTTTACATGTGTGTACTGTGTATATTTATTATGTATATACACACACATGCACATGTATATTTAGGAAACATATGTTATGTTTATATATTATATATTTATATATAATATAAATTATATGAATTTAAATATATGGGCTACATGTAAATATTATAATATATATATATATATATATATATATATATACGGTATGTGTGTATTTAATTTATATAAACATAATAAATATACACAATACACACATATTATGTAAACAAAAACTTTTATTTTGGATTAATCGCGATTAATCGTTTGACATTACAACTCACTGAACAGAACTTTTAATTGTCCTAATTGCATATTTATTGGATGTATGTTTTATGTGAAATGTTTCAAATTGTCTGTTAGTTATTTATGGAGACTTTTTATTAATAACAAACTGTATTGCACACCTACCCCAGAGCCTTGTTTTCTTTTGTGAAAAATTAAATATGGCATCCATACCCAAGACAAATGCTGATGGCAAGTCAAAATATGTATTGAACTGTTCTTGTAACACGTTGGGTTCATAATATTCGCTTTTTGCATGTACACAATAATATACAGAAAAATAACAAAATGCATATTCTTTATAATTACTGTGATCTGAATGTAAACCCTGTTTGCATCTCCGTGCTGAAATAAAGCTGACATGATGTTGCCCCAGCAGCAGTCGTCGTCATCGTACCTTCAGTTTTTTTTAATTTTTTTTTATTGAATAACCTTCAGTTATGACGGAATCCGATGAAGTAATGACGCCATCGCTTTACGTCAGTCACTGACAGGACGCAGTTTCCGGTGCGCCATTTTAAGCTGTCTGGCGCAAGTTCTTCTGGGAAGATGGCCGGTGAAACTGGTTGAGTTTTTGCGGTTTGCCAAGTATGAGTTTTATGTCCATAACCGAAACGCAACGCTGCTGTTGGTTGTGCTAAAAGCTCGGAGGTGTGTTGAAGCGCCGCGTGCGAGGAGACGATGTCTGCCGAAGTTCTCACGTAAGGCTCCCTGTTTTTCTTTTCTTTTCCACTAACACTAACGTAAAAGCTGTGTTTGTTAATATTTTTCCACAATAAATCTTTTAAGTCAAATCGCTGTTTGAATTAAATCCATGCTTAATCATTCATATCTGAAGTAATGTTAGGTTTTACGTTTAAACTTTAACAGTTTATTACTTTATCAGTACCAGCCGAACAAAGAGTCGGTGCTGAACTGAGGAAAAGATTTATGAACCCTGTTTAATTAATAAGAGCTGTAAAAGCCTCACATTCCTATCAGACTGAAGCCAGAGTGTGCTTCTTTCTATAGGAACCATCTGTGCTTCTATGTCGTTTGGTTTTGTAGGTTTATATAGGGTTTTTCAAGGTTATCATCATAAGGGATTACAGTTGGAGGCAGTTGCCATAGAGATTACTTGTGTCTTTCCTTTGCAGACCCGGGCCGGTGGCTGGTGGAGGCAGTAAGCTAGGTGAGCTGATCGGGAAGCTCCATGAGTACTTGGCTGCATCCACAGAAGAGAAGGCTGAAGCTACTTTACCTGGACACTGGAATGGTGAGTACAGTATGGAAGAGAAATTAGTTATTACGGTTACATCAGAAACTGACCCAAAAGTAAGCTCATTAATGGAGCATTTATAGTTAAATTTTTGTCATTTTTCATTTACAGGAACCATGGCCAAAGAATACTTGGAGCAGCAGGCTCACGCCCAGGTAGAGATTGTTTAGAGTGCGGCAGGAATTACATTATTTTTGTAATCCAAACTAGAAGTTAGCATCAGCCTGGTTCCTTCGACCAAAAGCCAATAGGATGTTTCCGCTGGGTTCTGTATCACTGCAGAAAATAAGCTCTTTGACCAACAAAATCTTTTGCTCATCAAGATAATCTTCACAAATGAACACAACTTTTATGAATGAATTTTGACAACTGACAACTTGTCAACTTATGTTGTCCCATTTAGCGAGCGTCTTTTTCAAGACATGTAGAGTCTATAAAAATCACAAGTGGGGTATTACTGATGTAGTTTATGTGATAGAATAAAATGTTAAAATATGCTGAGATATGCTTATGTTAACCACAGACATTATTTCAAGCATTTAAATAAAACTGATTGGGAAAAAACACTTATTTTGGAACGATGGAACTGGAAGTTCAAAAATTGGTTGTAGGGCTCGTTCCTGTGGCACTGTGTTGCATAGATTACTAAGACCTTTTATCGTAATTATCATTTTATATGGCTGAAATTGATTTTTAAAATTTTTTTTTTTGGTCTATTCATCAGATTTCTAGAGATTTGTTTGTTTAAAATGCTTTGTCTTTTCTTTTCAGTCCAGTGGGCCATCAGAAGTGGGAATGTTGTCGTCATCTCGTTCGAGAAGGTTTGACTCAAATAATGATGAGATGCATCTGGAAACCCTTTGTGCTCCAACAGAATGAACTCATTTGTAAATCATTACTTTTACAGGAAACCGGCTGTTGTAACCAAACACAGCGGGATGAACGAGTCGGACGCTTCGTCTGAGAGTGGAGAAGAAGATGTAATGTCTGTGCACTCCAGCGACCCAGACACCAACTTCCTACCAAAAGGTGCCATTACCATTCTCTCATTGATTTGGCTGATTCAGATGATCATGCCCATGTGATAAAGTTTTTATGTTATGGGTTCTGTTATTACAAATTGTTTTTGAACCCCATTATTATGTGATACAGGAACAGTGTTTGTGCTGCCAGAGCCAGTGAGTAATGAAACTCGTGATGATTTCCGTGGTCCAGAATTCCGCAGTAGACGCGTTTACAAGCAGCACAGAGATGGTGGTGACAGGCGCAGAGGTAAGAGACCAGCATAAAGTTTAACTTTGATTAGAGCTGGTTGATATGATGATACATTGTGGAGATGATATAAAGTGTGTATTGATAGCGATTTTGCCATATAGTGGTACATAAATATACCTAGTGCAAGACTGCAAGTTATTGACACATTAGAATGAATGAGGAAATAAAGTGTGGGCATGTTTGATGATTAGAATTTTAAAGTGTAATAACTCACTCTGACACATCTGAAACATCTACAGAAAGCCTCTCTCAGACAGCATGTGATCCTGAATTCACTTCTCATTTACAGCTTATTATTTGGTCAGATACACACACAATAGCGTCTAAATGCCTGAGTTGCCAAGAATTCAAATAAACATAGTCTGTTGTGTCTTAAGTGAGCATAAACAGTTCGTACGTAGCAGTATCTGAGATCCTTGCATCAAGTCTTAAAGTGACAGCAGCCTAATATACCTGCTGCTCTGTGTTTAATCAAACAACAAAAGACAAAGAGAAAATCACTCAGTGCTCTTGACTGAATAACTTCAGTAGCTTTGATAAGGATCAGTGTATACTTAATTCACACAGTGAAGACTGTGCAGTGTTTTATTTTACATTATTGTATTTTGCATAAATGAAGATCCACCTCAAATTCAAATCACCTCATGTCTGAGATGTTCCCAAGCACCCAGTCAGTTTGTAGCAAGAATGAAACAAAGCATTTAGTGTCCAGAAATGGCTTATCAGCTAACCTTGAAACCTTGTCACGCAATCTTATGTAGAATACTTGTTTTCTCACAGTAGAGAATTCAGAAAGTTCTCTGTGGCTCTCCAGTGTGTAACCTTCATGTTGCAGCTGAAGTATGTGAAATGACTTTTAGCTGTGTGTGTCAGGGTATGGAGTACTAATTTGTATCTGTGTGTGTTAGGAGGATATGAGATGGAGAGGGTAAACTGCACAGCGTGTGGTCAGCAGGTGAATCATTTCCAACGTGACTCAGTCTATAGGCACCCTATGCTCAAAGTCCTCATCTGCAAGGTATGTATGTGTGAGTCTGTGTATTAAAGGGATAGTTCACCCAAAAATGAATATTCTGTCATTAATTACTCACCCTCATGTCGTTCCATACCTGTAATACCTTTGTTCGTCTTCAGAACACAAATTAAGATATTTTTGATGAAGTCTGAGAGCTCTCTGACCCTGCATAGACAGCAACGCAACTGAAATGTTCCCAGGTCCAGAAACGTAGCGAGGACATCAGTTAAACAGTCCATGTGACATGAGTGGCTCAACTTCAATTTTGCGAAGCTATGAGAATACTTTTTGTGCGCAAAGAAAACAAAAATAACAATTTATTCAACAATTCTTCTCTTCTGAGTTACTGTCTTCCGCCATTTTGGAGAGCATGCACGCGCTTTCCCCTAAGCGTAAACAATGCTGATTACGTTGTTTACGCTCTTGGGTACTCTCTAAAATGGTGGAAGACGGTAACTCGGGAGAGAAGAATTTTTGAATAAATTGTTATTTTTGTTTTGTTTGCGCATAAAGTATTTTCGAAGCTTCGCAAAATTGAAGTTGAGCCACCTATGTCCTTACTATGTTTCTGGACCTGGGAACATTACGGTTGTGTTGCTGTATATGAGAGGGTCAGAGAGCTCTCAGATTTCATCAAAAATAACGACATGAGGGTGAGTAATTAATGACAGAATTTTCATTTTGGGATGAACTAACCCCTTAATGTGTGTTTGTGTATGTAAAGTAGATGAAACTGCATTTTGCAGTAAATTGCATGTTTGAGTGACAAGTAGTTAATCCTTCTGCAGAGTTTTATATGGATTTATTTGCTTTCTTTTAGAATTGTTTTAAGTATTATATGAGCGATGACATCAGCAAAGATTCAGAGGGGATGGACGAGCAATGCAGGTACATGGATGGGATGATGAAGGGGAGCCTAGCATTGTTTTTTTTAAATATGTATTTACACACACACACATAAATAAATCAATAAAATAAATAAGTGTGTTTGTATGTATATGTGACATTTTGGTGAGTTTTTTTATGTATTAAATGGAGTGAGTAAGGTTAATATATAAATGGTGTTCATGACATACATTGGATGTATTTGAAAGCTTTTCTCACTTTTGTCTAGAGTGAATTTTATGTAGCTGATTAAAAATATAATATAAATGGATCTTATTAACATATGTCGTGACTAAACGTGCAGGTGAATATCACAAAGAAATGTTTGATTTTTTTAAAAAATTATACATTTATGTATTGTGACATTATTTTTTTCTTAGGCAACGTAAATTAAAATCGGTATGATAAATGCCACAATGTATACTTGGTTGTTCCTTTTTTAAACAAATATGCTTTACAAATGAAATCAAGTGTAATCCTGATTAGTTTTCAAGAGATTTACTGCTCAAAATGGCAGCCTAAAAGTCACTTAGCAGATCATAGATACATATTGGTGGAATACTGTATGGTATTATTTCACAATCGATAGGGTTTACTTTGTATCCACGTTTTTGGTGGTCTGTAAAATAAGTGCTCTAATTCCCTGTTCATTCAGGTGGTGTGCAGAAGGAGGCAGCCTGATTGGCTGTGACTACTGCAGTAATGCCTTCTGTAAAAAATGTGTTCTGCGTAACCTGGGGAGGAAGGAGCTGTCTACGATCCTGGAGGAGGAGAGGAAGTGGTACTGTTACGTGTGCAGTCCCGAGCCATTGGTGGAGCTGGTTTTGGCCTGTGATTCAGTTCTAGAGAACCTGGAGCAGGCTCAGAAACGAGTGTCCCGTACTGAGCCAAACTCGGTCAGGGGGAGGGCTAATAAGGCTGGTCGTAGTGCGGCCTATCTGATGGGGCCAGGAGGTGGCCCGGTGCCCTCTGAAGGCCTTTACCAGCGAATGCAGCGGTTTGTAGATGTTACCACATCTGTGAGCCATTCCTTCAAGGCAGTTGTTCAAAGCGAAAGAGAGGAGGAAGGAAACCAAGAAGAGAGAATTGGCCAGCTAAGGATGTTCCGTGCTGTGCTGGATGATCTGCAAGCTGCCAACAGTGCATTACAGGTAATTCCAGCATTAAACCACATTTTTACCAGTTAAGCTGTAAGAGTGATGGGTGCTTTAACTAACCATTATATTTTAATTATGGATGCACCAATAAACTGGTAATTGTTGTGTCATTGGTAAGACTGTTAACCAAAAAATTTAATTTAGTTTCAATAAATCAAAAGCAAAACACAGAAAGCTAATATTAATCATTTTAAATGTTAGTAAAAATGACTTTAGGCATCGTAACATTATAATGCAGAGTATGATAAACAGATATTCATTTAGAGATTTACGGATTACATTTAAAAGTGCTATTAAATTATAATTTTTTTTTAGTGTTTAAAAATGAACTTCAGCTGAGAATAGGTAATTATGTGTAAAAATACGAAAATGAGCCTGCACAATGAAATATCTAATATAATACATAATCAAATATTCAATATAATAATATATAATATATATCTTTTATATAATGATTAGTGCTGTTAAACGATTAATCGCGATTAATCGCATCCAAAATAAGTTTTTGTTTACATAATATATATTTGTGTACTGTATATATAAATACAAACACATGCATGTATATATTTAAGAAAAATGTTATATTTGCATATTAAATACATTTATATATAATATAAATGATGTAAATATAAAAATATACATGTAAATACATGTAAATATTTTCAAAATATATACTGTATGAGTGTGTATTTATATATACATAATAAATATACACAGTACACAAATATATATTATGTAAACAAAAACTTTTATTTTGGATGCGATTAATCGCGATTAATCGTTTAACAGCACTAATAATGATTATAATGTTTTTACAAGAAGTCTCTTAAGCTCACCAAGGCTGCAATTATTTGATCAGAAATACAGTGAAAACAATATTGTGAAATTTTGTTCATTTTTAAAATAAATGCCATTTAAATATTTATTCCTGTGATGGCAAAGCTAAATTATCAGCAGTCATTACTTCAATCTTCAGTGTCACATGATCCTTCAGAAATCATTTTAATGTGCTCGTATGGTGCTCAGAAAATGTTTCTTCTTATCCCAGTTCAAAACAGTTGTACTGCTAAATATTGTTGTGGAAACTGTGATACCTTTTTTGTTACAGTTTGTTCATATGAATGTATTATAGCAGTGTCTTATTTTGTAATTGCAGGAAGCCCTGGACCATGAGCTGACTGGATCCAAACGTGGCTGTGGAGAAACACAGAAGTCAAAAGGGAGGAGTAGAAAAAGAAAGGGAATGTCATCACAGAGCCCAGGACTTGCTAAAAAACTGGTGGTTAAACTCACTCCTGTACCGGTCAGCCCACAACCCATCAGCAGAACATGTCTTTCCATTCATCCATCACCTGACAGACAAACGATAAACAGTGGGGTGACAGATGGAGCACTAGAAGAAAGAGAGACAATGGTGGAGATGGAGAAGGGAATGGAAATGGAGGAAATGACCGAGCGAGGAGAAGATGTGGAAAATTGTGTTAATAATGAGGAGGAAGAGGAGGAGGAGGAGGAGGAAGAAGAGGAGGAGGAGGAGGAGGAGGAAGAGGACCAAACTGACCCCAAAAATGTGTCTTTATCAGAGGAGAATAAACGTTCTCCACGTGTGAAAACCACACCACGTCGGCGGCGGACGAACCAGAGCACCACAGATGAGCACGCCGGTTTAGCTGAGGATGAGGATGACTCTGATTCTGATGAGGTTCCTGAAGTGCTGCTCCAGACCGCCGCTGCCATGGCAAACAGTGAGGAAGAGGGTTTGGTAGGTAGCAGTTGGGACGGGGACGAGGTAAACCAGCAAGTCAGAAAGCAGCGTCTCTTTGGACTGGTAAAAACTACACCTCCGGACAGAGGCTCTCGTAAGAGGAATCTCAAAGAGAGAGACTCTTCATCGTCATCGTCCTCTTCTGCGTCTTCAAGGAGGGGCTCCCAGGACCAGGGGTCAGCGGTCAGAATGACCAGGGGAAGGGCCTGCAAAGTTGCCAGGCTGACGGGACAGAGCGGCAGCTCGTCAAGTGAGGTGGGAGGACAGGAGCTCGAAAGTGGGCCGGGCAGCGATTCTGACGATCAGAGGATCAAACCGCTGACAGAGGACGTCACATTGCTGGGCTCTGGAAATTTCCAGCAGTCTTCCGGTGAGTTTGGAGCAAGTCAACACTGACCTTTATCCTCTCTATATAGTAAGACCAGTAAAACGTTATTATGATGTAAAAATGTATAATGTACAGTGGTGGCCAAAATGATTAGAACACTAGTATGTTCTGTAGCAGCTAAAAATGGTTTTAAGTCAGTTATTTCTATCTTTTGCTGTAGTATGTCAGTAGGAAATATCAGTTTACATTTACAAACACTCATTTTGCCATTAGTTGTAATAATCCAGTGAGATTTTTGTTTGTGCAAGGAGTCTGACAACAGCCAGTGATCCACACAGAGATCTGGTCTCATCATCATCCGGTCTGTCTGGAATGACATGAAGAAACAGAACAAACTGAGACAGACTAAATCCAGAAAAACTGTGGCAGTGTCTCCAAGATGCTTCAAGAAACCTACCTGCAAAGCTACAGTAGTTAAAAGTTTTAGGCACTTGTGTAAAAATGCTGTAAAATGAGGGTGCTGTCAAAAATAATGTCATAAATAGATTTTCTTTATCAATTAACTTCTATTAACTAAATTAAATCAACATTTGGTGTGGCCATCCTTAGCGTTTAAGGCAGCTTTTGCCCTAGGTGCACTTGCACATAGTTTTTCAGGTAGCTTTGCAGGTAGGTCTCTCGAAGCATTTTGGAGACGTTTCCACAGTTCTTCTGGATTTAGTCTGTCTCAGTTTGTTCTGTTTCTTCATGTCATTCTAGACAGACTGGATGATGATGAGTTCAGATCTCTGTGTGGAGCACTGGCTGTTGTCAGACATAAATCTCACTGGATTATTACAATTAATGGCAAAATGAGTGTTTGGAAATGTAAACTGATATTTCCTGCTGACACACTACAGCAAAAGATAGAAATAACTGACTCAAAAACCATTTTTAGCTGCTACAGAACATACTAGTGTTCTAATCATTTTGGCCACCACTGTATGTCCAATCAGTGTTTTTCAAATTTCATAAGCAAAACGGGTGTTGTTTTGGATTTTAATCATTCCTTCTCTCTGTCTGTCTCTAGGTGACGAGATGGACATCCAACCAGGTCCGTCTTTGTCTGTGGAGGACGATGATTTAGAAAATAGGTACGATTCTGTCTACATCAGGGCCACACACACTTTCCCATCACAGGACTTCTCCACTGGACATCAGGTGTCCCAAACGCACTACAGCGAGAGCTTCGATCCAAACCTTGTTTAAAAGCACGCAAGCATCCCGTACATCCCCACGCACTGCCGCTAAACAGTGCTTTTGAACATGTCTCACTCCAACACGCTTTTTTGCTCGATCAACACTCTCCGATTTTTATTTCCCCGCAGTTTCTTCCACACGCAGTAGAGAGAATCTGTAACCGTAGGCACACACCGCCCATCAGTGGTGAAGCTCTGAGACCTCACTGTCTAATGGAAGCCAGTGAATCAACTCTGGAGAAGCTCCTGTGTTTGAATTCCACTTCACTGGCACAGACCATTGCATGTCTATGGCAGTATTTCTGAAAGCCACACTCTCCTCTTTACTGTCTGTGCTGCTAATAAAGCTCTTAAGAGAGTAGAACGAGCCTAAACCTCTTTGCTCGGATCTGATGGATCCTGTGTTCAGAAAGACAGACAACTTCTTGTGTGTGTTTGTGTTTTAGGGCTCAGCTTCCGGGTTCTCATGCTGTAATGTTTTCGGTCAGTCAGAACAAACGCTGTGTGGTTTGCTAACGGTAGGTGTTACAGTAGTTTCACATAATACTTTTGTCACTGGCAGTGAAATGTCATTATTGGTGGAATTCAAGTGAACAAACGTGTCTTAGATCGCAGATAGGGATGCAGTAGTAGTACAGTATTAGCGTTTGCGCTGAACGCAGCTGTATTTGTTCTTTTTCAGGAGATTAATTCCTCGACAGCCAAATTTTCTACGTTTAAGGTGCTTAAGATGAATATGCATTTGTGTTTGTCTAAACTGCATTTGTTGCTGTTTTTGTACCTAGTTACTGATGTATTTTTATTGGTTCAATATTTCATTTTCACATCTTTTGCACAGTATATACGTCCTCGTGAATTGGTGAGAAGGTCAAAAGTTCATCTCGTTTTAGCAGAAGGTGATGGATGTCAGGGATTGGAAATGTGAAGCACAGGGAAACTTGTTTTTGAGCAGGTGGTTCAAAATGGTAGCTTAGATTGGAGCCATGACCCAGCAGTTGGTGCATGCGCTCTGACACATTGAGTAATGGTGCACGCTCACGTAGTGTAAATTTAAGTCCAGCTTTTTTTTTTCTAAATATTTATATGAATAAAAATGGTTAAAAGGCTGAATAAACCCTAATGAGCAGCGATTGCTTTGGTGGACCTGGCTTCCATTGGTGTTAGACTGTTCACGGGGCAGCAGCAGGTGGCAGTGATGATGGTCTTTCAGGCTCAACATGTAGTCTGTAAGCTTTTGTGTAGTCAGTAGTTAAAAGCACTATGTTTTGAGGATAAAGAGTGTAGTCTTCACTCTCACATGAGAGGTTTCTGTGTGTTATTTGCATGGTTCTTATGGAGAGGCAATAAACACTTATTCTTTCTCTTGTTCTCTGTTTTGTCCCCCCGTTTCGTCTCTTTTTCTGTAGCTTAACAGGGTTCCCACGCATCCTGGAAAACCTGGAAAACCTTGAATTTTGTAATGCGATTTTCCAGTAATGGATAAGTCATGGGAAATGTACCTAAATGTCCTGGAAAATGTGTTTACTGTAACCTTTTAATCACACTGGTTTGCCGTATTGACAACGTTTTTGTAAAATGAAGAAATCCTTGGACTGATCAGGACTCAGAACTGTGGTCATTTCTCAATTTCTCTTTCATGAATGACGTCGCAGAATCATATCGCTTTGTTTTATCATCTGCGTTTGCCTGTGTATTGTCATGAGCAGGTACACGTCACAGTCTGCACACTCACTGTCATTTCT
The DNA here is from genome assembly GCA_021397915.2 of Tor tambroides. Classification (NCBI taxonomy): domain Eukaryota; kingdom Metazoa; phylum Chordata; class Actinopteri; order Cypriniformes; family Cyprinidae; genus Tor; species Tor tambroides. The sequence goes on along the minus strand of JAFVLL020006324.1, from coordinate 14,467 downwards.
GTTCTCCGCTCCGATAGCACGCATTGATATCATGTGATGTTGATATCACACATTGCAAAACATTATTAATATTATTATTATTATTATTACTTAAAGGTTGGTTGCCTTGTCCAGCGTATTAGAGTGGACAGTCTTCCGGAAGCTTCTCTGGTAGCACAAATGAATGGCTAGTTCACATTAGCTGTCCATTTAGAGCCATGCCAGTAACCACAGTACCTCATATCAACGATTTCTTTTCATCTTTGATTAAAATAATATTCTCGGTTAAATACAGCAGAATCAGAATCTGTGGCCTGCAGTCGATTACCACAGAAAATGACTTGACTCCTCTCCATAACCACAATGCTTACACATTGCATGCGTTTAGCATGACACTGGTGCTATCGAATCAGAATATGAAATTCTGATTAATATCTTTTGTGTTTAGTGTTTATAAGCTCAGTCAATCACTGAACCTTGAACTTAATTCAACTGACAAACGTTTTCATGTAAAATCAACTTTCTGCTTTCAAAAGCTCATACCTGTTAGACTTCCATTGTAAGTGCAGTACTTAGTTTAATATTATTTATTTGATTCGAGTTTTTTCAATTTTGAAAACCAATGGACCAGTCAACTTCATTTTTTGTGGTGAACAACAGAAGGCTACAGATGTATTACTCAAATATTAGAGATGTTGGTCACACAAAATGCCTTGAAGAAATGGAAAGTAATGTCTTGGACAGAGTGGGAACCCTGCCTAACCTTAATTAACATGCTTCCGATAATAGATTAACCCCTGCCATTTTTCACCCGTCTTTAAAAGTGTCCTTTTCTGTTTGTTGTCCTTTTCTTTACTGTCTTGTGGAATCCTCTCATGCTCATTGGATTTCAAAAAGCCTGAAGCTTGAGTATTTATTGCATGCTAAAGTTCTTTGTTTGGAAGTATTTATTATTGTTATTGTTTTACTGAACCGTTTTACGCAGAAACATCATTTTCATCAAAAAGAAGCATGCATGATTTTGCATCTCGGAAGAGGAAATGTAAATAACTGTGTAAGAGCTGTATAAGAGTTGTAGTTGTAATAAAAGTTTATACCCCAGTCACAAGAGCCTCTGTGCATTTTGTATATTTGTAAAACATTTTTTTAAATTTTTTTTTGGCTGGTGCATTTAGTTTGTCATAGTCAGAGGTGCTAAGTTCAAATATCTGCCTACACCAGAGCCTCATGTGTTTTTTGTCTGCCTTTTTACGTTTCACTCAGTAATAAGGGTTTTTTTGTATTAAATTGCAAACTTAACAGACCACTTAACAGTCCATTGGATCTTTTACACTGTACAATAAACTGTTATATCAACTTTTATTTCATATATATGCACATTACATTTGTCTTTTTATATATGCAGTTATATTTGCATTCATGGTTGATATGAAAATTGAAATTGCTTATGTTCTTCTGAATTGTTTCAGCATAACAAGAATAATAATTTTGCTACTATTTGAGTGTAATTTTAAGAAATTATAGTGAAAGTGGTTGGAGGAAGATGTATTGTTTAATGAATCTGAATCCATCTGTCACCCACCTCACATTGTCCCTCTTTCTTTTCTCTTCATCTGTCTCTCTGTTCTCTCATTACTGCCTCATCCCATCACTTAACTCTATAAAGAATTGCAAAGCAGATTCTGCTGGCTCAGATCAGAGCTAACCTCTCCTCAGCGTCTGAGCTGGATGCCAGCTCCGATGAGCAATCAGAGAGCACAAGAGAAGAGCAGAAGAAGAGCGAGAACAATGACAGAACATCAAAGACATCAGAAGAGGAAGGTGAGGAATTGGACCCTGGAGAATAGATCTTATAAGTCCTGTAACTCTATATATGCTATTTCTGATGAATAACATACCCAGCCTCTGAACCTGATATGTTTTTATGTAGTTTTAAGTTTGTTTTTCAAACACTAAAATAGTTTTATTAGTAACAATCTGCAGCAAATTAGTCAAATAGTTAAAAATGTTATTTGACGTAGTATTCATATAGTTTTATTACATGAGAATAGTTTATCTGCAGATAACGATGGCTCAGATTGCGACGGGTCACAGTCAGGGTCACGGCACCGGCACCGATTGCTGCGACATGGTCTTGCCTTATCAGAGGCTGAAGCAAAAAGTCAAAAGCAAGAGGTGAAGAAGAAGAAAAGAGAAAGAGAAGTCAAAGATTTAGAATGTGTTATTGGTGAGTCAAAATTCTTTGAAAACACAGTTGTATGTAGTCATACAAGTTTTTTACTATTGAAAAAGTACCTATGTAATGATTCTTCAGTCAGATATGGTGCTGTTTTGTTTTTATCGTAGTGAGTAGTGATGAAACAAGTGAACAAACCAGCATATCGAGTGGTGTGTATGATGAACTCAGCCATTCAGAGTGTGAGGAAATTGGGTAAAGCTCATATCAGCACAGTTTATTCATCAAACACTCACAAAATAACACATTTTCAATTACTACCTTCTAATAAGCCTAAATGTGTGAAGATTCATTTTTTAAAACTGTGTCTATTTTGTAGGTCCCAATCGCCCACTCATAATGAGAAGTTTCAGAGTCCATCACGCACACCTGACAGGAGCGCCACTGCTGATGTGTGTCTTTGTACAACCCTCAATATCATAAGTGCTTTGAATGTGGATTTGTCAGCAATTTAAGCTTTTTTATTTTTGTGCAGAATGATGTCTCTCCAACCACTGAGGAGCATTTGAGGGGCACTCCGCGAGGGCGGAGGCAGATCAGACCGCTTCTGGAGGTGGATCAGCTGGCCCAGGAGACACAGAGCGCTCTGAAAGAAGAGGAGGAGCGCAGGAGGAGATTAGCCGAGAGGGAAAAACTGAGACTAGAATATGAGAGGAGAGAACGAGAAGACGCAGACCCAGAGGTGATGAACTGCATGGTGCCATATTCTGTTCTGTTTTGTAAATATTATAGAGATGGTTTAACAAGGAATTACAATTCTGTCATCATTTAATCTTCCTCATGTCATTCCAAACTTGTATAACTTGGAACACAAAATATGTTTTAGGGGATTTTTTTTTGTCCATACAGTGAAAGTCGGTGGTCACCAAACTGGTTAACTTCATTGTTCAAAAATATCTTTTGTGTTCCGCAGAAGAAGGAAGGATTTTTTTAATTTTTTTTAAATTTTTTTTTTATAGTGTGTATGAGTAATGACACAATTTTCCTTTTTGGCTGATCTATCTCATTTTTTTTTTTTTTTATGTTATTTATTAATGGCATGTTTTAACCTAAATGAAAAAATAGTGTTTTGTCAGTCTGTTGTAATTTTTTTTGTTCTCACCTGCTTTAGGTCATCTTAGTGTCTGAGAAACCAGCTCATAGCTTCGCACCATTGGTTCTCGAGCAAGATGATGTAATGAATAAGCCTGTGTTGCAAGTGCACTTGCACTTTCTGAGCAAACTCAAACCACACCAGCGAGAGGGTGAGAGAAAATTTGCACAAAATTGCACAACTGTTTATTCTGTTATGTATTAGAGAGTAATTATCCACAGAGATCTAATCTCACCATCATCAAGTTAGTATAGCCATATGTAAAGAGACAGAAACAGTTAAATTTATTCTGTGGTGTTCGGTTGGTCTTAAATGGGTCAGGTCGGGTAAGGAATTGAATTTGTGGTTGGGTGTTCTGTTAATTACTGTGGGTGCAGTGCTGGTGCGGGCTTAACAAAAAGGACCCATGCAAGTTTCTGGCCTATGTTCATAGAAGAACTGTGGAAACTCTCTAAGAAACTGGATTTAGGCTGCATTTATTTGATCAAAAATACAGTAAAAATAGTAATATTGTTAAATATTCTTAGAATTTTAAATAAATGCTTTCTATTTGAATATATTTGGAAATGTAACTTTTCAGCATCATTACTCCAGTCTTTAGTGTCACGTGATCCTTCAGAAATCATTCTAATATGCTGATTTGGTTCTCAAGAAACGTATTTTTCTTATCATCAGTGTTGAAAACAATTGAGCTGCTTAACATTTTTGTGGAATTTTTATATATATATATATATATATATATATATATTATACAATATCTTGTATTGTTCATGTAACGTAAAAAACGTAATATTTAATTTAAAGGAAATAGTTTAATTTAGCTCAAAGGGAATCATTTATGATTTTATAGGGAATTTGGACAGAATCGCTGTTTCACGGCTGATCACTGAAGGATCCGTATAACAATCAACTCTGCACTGGATATTAAAATCCAAAATATAGTGAAAACACTATTTAATAGCACAGTAACAAGATCGACAGATTAAGACATTAACTTGTGAGCACAAAACACAAGATACTTCTCTTTTCAATATAAACAAGATTTTATTTATATAAACCTAAGACATAAACTAAACTAACACACAGAACTAATGGCTCCACACAATTTCACACGTTGCAGGAAAGAGAGAAAGTAAGGAAAGGATGAGTTAAGAGTAGGAAATGTGAAATCCCAAGTTTACAGCAATATGTGCAATTGCCTAGACTAGTTAACCATCAATCACTTATTTAACCCTCGCATTGAGTTTCTCAATGAGGCTAAAATTCATATTAAATGCACCAATCCAGCTAAAAGTCTGGAGTTGTTTTACTTGCTTGCGTTGTTAAGGGATTCCCGTCTTTGCAGAAAGGGGTTTTCCCAGGTTGTGGATTGATTGGAAGTTCAGTAGTCCTTGAAGGGACGTCTTGGGTAGTCAATGGCTCTTGGCTGAAGTTGCGGAGTTGTGGGCTGGTTGAAGTTTAGACGGGCGCTCGAGGTCGGACTCGGAGACACGGGGTTGGCAAACTTAACTTAGCACACGAAACTCAACGGAAAGAAAAGAAACTAAAATAAAAGAATAAAAATAAAAGGATGTAGATAGGTGGTTTCTTCTATTTGTGGTGGCAACTGGCACGTGGGCCAGAGCACATGGCGCTCAAAGAGCAGCATCAAAACGCGGTGGCAAAGAGAAGGTGAAAAAGTAAGAGAGAGTTTAGTGGTGTTCTCAGTTTTTAAACTGAGGCACCTCGAGCCGTCCCATCTGGACGTGTGTGCATTTAGAAATTATCTTAGCCTAGGGGTGTTGCTCTGTCTTCCCTCATCATAAATCAACATGTTATACTGATTCAGTCTGGTCCGAACTTTACAGGCTCTTGCAAAATATGCACTGGCCATGACTTATCAACAGACTATTGTATGATACATTTGACAAAGAAATTGATTGGCAGAAACATTTAAAGCATGATTGTCAAACTCTTACATACCAAACAAGCATATGAATCCTTCAGCTATTCAATAATGATTAAAAGACATACCTAATATTTGATTAAAACATGATAGTTAATTGTGGGTTACATACATGATATGGGTTATTTCTATGCAGAGAAATAATTCATAAGTCCTTTAAGATGATTTTTGTAGCATATGGAGAGATTGTCTGTGTATTATCTGATAAGGCATGTTCTGTGATGACCAGAGAAAGGTTAAAAGGTCTCCTAAGGAATTTTCAGTCTCAGTCTTTTTCTTGTGGGGGTAGAGACCCGCCCAAGAGAGTCTGTAGCTCGTGACATTCTATCACAGGTTTACATGTGATGGCCATCTCTTTGACCATCAGTCTTGATTGCTTGCCCCAAATTTGACAATCTCCTTCCCGTGTTGGACTTATTAATAAGTGTTCTTTTGTCTCAATGTTGCAAGCTGTTCTGTGAAAGAGTTAGTTAGTTTGCTTGCTTCAGATTAGTTGCAGCTAGGATCTGGACAGATTTATGACGTTGTCCTGTTTTCTGTGGAATTTGCTCTTTTGGTGGTTCTAACACCAATCTGATCGATTCTTCGATTCTTAAATGGTCTGATTCGGTCTCTGATATCCTACATACAAGACTTGTCAGAGGAAATGCCTTATAATGTTTAATTATGACATGAGAAGTTAAGCCAGTGTATATTCGGTATCTGTCAGAACTCAGTCTGTGCATGGGTGATTACTTGTTTCTCATATTAATATTTACATGCATTTATGATGCAGCGTTGCAAAATGCAAGTCAGTGATGTGACAAAGCGACAGCGTGTGGTGGAGATGGTTTGTGTAATGTGTATGTGTGTTAATGTTTTTGTTAGGTGTGCGGTTCATGTGGGACTGCTGTTGTGAGTCCATTCAGAGTGTGAAGACGACTCCAGGTTCTGGCTGCATTCTGGCCCATTGCATGGGTCTGGGAAAGACCTTTCAGGTATGAAGCACATTACTGTTCTCCTTTTTTTTGTAAAATCAGAAAGTGTGGGTTTCACAGAAAGCGTAACTCTGTATGTGTGTGTTTCAGGTCATTGTGTTCCTTCACACAGTGCTGCTATGTAAAGAGCTGCCACTGAACAGGGCTCTGGTGGTTTGTCCTCTCAACACAGTGCTGAACTGGAAGAGTGAGTTTGACCAGTGGCAGAGGGGCTTACGACCCAACATACTGTGGGTCAGTAGAATTCTCTCACGTGCTCTTTCAAGTGCCTTTAGTTTGTGTTTTGATCTAGGTCATGTTTTATGTCAGATATTCACTACCATTCAAATGCCTTGGGTTGTTAAGATTTTTAAAATATTTTGAAATAAATGTGTTCTACTCACCAAGGCTGCATTTATTTGATCCAAATTGAGTCAAAACAGTGATATTGTGAAATACTACAATTTCAAATAACTGTTTTCTATTTTAATATATTTTAAAGTAGGGCTGGGCGATTTATCTCATGCAATATGCATGCGCATCTCGTCAGTAAAACCGGCTCCTTGATTAGCGGTAAATCCCCATCACCTGTTTTCAAATGGAGCGGCATTTAATACACAGAGCCGTAGTTCACTGAGAAGCTACGCAATATCGCGTTCATTATCGAAGGCGATTCATCTGCGATAATGAACGCGATATTGCGTAGCTTCTCAGTGAATACGGCTCCGTATTAAATGCCGCTCCAGCAGGTGATGAGGTTTACAGCTAATCCAGGAGCCCCGGTTGCGAGATCTGCGCAGCCATGCATGAGATAAATCGCCCAGCCCTATTTTAAAGTGTAATTTATTCCTTTGATGTAAAGCTGAATTTTCAGCATCGTTACTCCAGTCTTCAGTGTCACATGATCCTTCAGAAATCATTCTACTATGCTCATTTGGTGCTCAAGAAACATTTCTTAATATTGTTGATGTTCAAAATGCTTGTACTGCTTAATATTTTTGTGGAAACTGTCATATGTTTTTTTTTTTTTTCTTGCTGAATAAAAGTATCTAATTTCTAATTTCTCTGGTCAGTGAGTCAGAGAGTTGCAGAATTAGCTAACATATGGGCTTTTTTTTAGTGTAATCTTTCTCTGTGCAGCTCTGTCAATTGTATGTTTTGTGGTGGCTTAAAAGAATAGTTCACCCAAAAATGTTTCTTCTTTTAGATTTTTCTCTTGTAAAGCTATCATATTGCTTCAGAAAAAGCCCTCAAGTTACGTTTAGGCATTTCACAAAACACTTTTTGTACCCCTGAGTTAACATCTTTTTTTAGCTCCAGGTTAAGGCCACTTTTAACTGGGAGCTAAGCACTGGCAGTACGTAAATTGCAGTGCAGAAGATATAAAGTTAACCCAAGGTTACATTAATACAGAGTTAAAATATCCTTTCTATAAAATTTCGAATAGGCAAAGCCCAGTGGACTTTCATGGAGCTTTTTTTGGCCACTTAAGATCACTGACCACTTTTGTAAATGGAGTCTTCTGCTAAGTATAATCTTTTTGTGCTTTACAGAAGTAAACGAAAACAACATGCGAATGACAGTGTTAACATTTTTGGGTGAATTACTTATTTAATTTGACATTTTTAGCTGCATCACTAATCATTTTTCTGATTTTCTCTGCTTTCTCTCTCGGGTCTTTCACACATACAGTGCCCTCCACTAATATTGGCACCCTTGGTAAATATGAGCAAAGGCGGCTGTGAAAATAAATCTGCATTGTTTATCCTTTTTATCTTTTATTCAAAAAATTCACAAAATTCCAACCTATCATTGAAGTAAAACAATTGAAAGTGGGGTGAAAATCTCATTGTGAAATAAATGCTTTTTCTAGTTCATGTTGGCCACAATTATTGGCACCCAATTATTGCAACGTAATTTTTCCCAGGGTAACAGCTCTGAGTTTTCTCCTATAATGCCTGAAGAGTTTGGAGAACACCTGATAAGAGATCAGAGACCATTCCTTCATCCAGAATCTCTCCAGATCCTTCAGATTCATAGCTCCATGTTAGTACTTCTTCTCTTCAGTTCACCTCACTCATTTTCTATAGGGCTCAGGTCAGAGGACAGGGACAGCCATGGTAAAAGATTCATTTTGTGCTCATTGACCCATATTTGTGTTTAGTTTTTTGGATTGTTGTCCTGGTGGAAGATCCAAACACGGCCCATTATAAGATTTCTAACAGAGGCAGTCAGGTTTAGATTTTTTATCTGTTGGTATTTGATAGAATCCATGATGCCATGCATCTGAACGAGATGTCCAGGACCTCCGGCAGAAAAACAGGCCCACAACATTAAAGATCCAGCAGTATATTTAACCGTGGACATGGGGTACTTTTTTTATCCCTGTTTGTACTAAACTCATCTGGTGGGTTTGCTGCTAAAAAGCTCTTCCTTTTTTTTTTAGTTTCACGTGACCATAGAAGCCAGTGCCATTTGAAGTTCCAGTCGTGTCTGACAACTGAATATGCTGGAGTTTGTTTTTGGATGAGCTAGGAGAATTTTTCTTGAAACCCTCCCGAACAACATGTGGTGATGTAGGGGCTGTTTGATTTTTTTTTTTTTAAGGTTTTCTGACTCCGAGACTCAACTAATCTCTACAGTTCTCCAGCTGTGATCCTTGGAGAGTCTTTAGCCACTCAAACTCTCCTCCTCACCGTGCATTAGGACGATATAGACACATGTCTTCTTCAAGGCAGATTTTTAACATTTTTAGTTGATTGGAACCTCTTAATTATTGCCCTGATGATGAAAATGGGGATTTTCAATGCTTTAACTATTTTCTTACAGCCACTTTCTAATTTGTGATGCTCAGCAATCTTGTTCTGCACATCAGAACTATATTCTTAGGTTTTACTCCTTGTGATGGATGATTAAGGGAAGCTGACATTTGTGTTCCTCATATTTATAATCCTGTGGAACAGAAGTCATGGCTGGACATTTTCATGCTCCTAATCACCCTGGTGTGCTAAAAATGTAAATATGAATGGGAATATACTTCAGAGATATTTTACTCATAAGAATTTCTAGGGGTGCCAATAATTGTGGCCAACATTCATTGGAGAAAAACATTTATTTCATCATGGGATTTTCTCCCCACTTTCAATTGTTTTACTTCAATGATAGGTTAGAATTTTGTGAATTTTTTGAGTGAAAGATCAAATGGATAAACAATGCAGATTTATTTTCAAAGCCGCATTTGCTCATATTTACCAAGGGTGCCAATATTAGTGGAGGGCACTGTAGGTGGCAGAACTGGCCACGGTGAAGTCTGTGGCTATTCGTGTTGAGCTCTTGAATGACTGGTTTACGAATGGTGGTGTGATGATCATGGGTTATGAGGTTTTTCGTATAATGACGCACACAGATAGCGTGAAATACGGCAAATACAAAGAAGCCTTCCGCTCAATGCTCCTGGATCCAGGTAAATTCATCTGAGCAATCCATCATCAAATACTAAGAACAGATATAACTCTTTTTAATTATTATTTTAAAACCATTGATTGGTGTGTGTGTATGTTAGGCCCCGATCTGGTGGTGTGTGACGAGGGTCATGCCCTTAGGAACGCAGACTCCAGCATCTCAAAAGCCATGTGTGCTCTACGTACACGTAGGAGAATCATATTGACAGGAACACCGCTTCAAAACAACCTTACTGAGTGTAATCACCTTTCGTTTCCATGCTGTGAAAAATGACTTGCTTATTAGTCTTTTACTGTCTCTTTGAGGCTGTCTGACCTTAAAGATGAAATGTGTATTTTTTTTGCGTTTATTGTTCTAGATCACTGCATGGTGAACTTCATTAAGGAGAACCTGCTGGGTTCTCTAAAGGAGTTCCGGAACCGTTTTATTAATCCGATCCAGAACGGTCAGTGCGCAGACTCCACCCCTTCTGATGTCAGACTGATGAAGAATAGATCGCACGTCCTCTGTCAGTTGATGTCTGGATTCTTACAGGTGAAGAAGAGAGAGAAAGAAAGAAATAGAATAGAGCTAATGGCTGTGGAAAAAAAAGTCTAAATGTTTTGTGTTTGTGTTGCAGAGGCGGGACTACTCAGTCTTGATGTCCTGTTTGCCGCCAAAGCACGAGTATGTCCTGTCAGTCAGGATGACACCTCTGCAGTGTCGGTTATACACACACTATCTGCAGAACTACACAGGTTAGGGTCTCAAAAGCACAAACTAGAGCTTGACCAGTACTGCACCAGTAGAAAATGTTAACCGGTAGAGAATAAGCCAGTAGTTGTTGGATGTTTTTATGAATTTCCAACGTCACAATAAGATTTTTGTCATACCACCTAACTGTGGCACACGGATTGGTAGCATACAGTCACAAATAATGTCTTTGTTTTAGGAAAAGGAGCAGGTGTGAACAGTTTGTTTCAGGATCTTAATGTTCTGAGTTTGATATGGACACATCCCTGGTGTCTTAAACTTGCTCGGCTGAGCAGGAATAAGGTACATACACTCATTCAGATAACACTACCGCTCAAACGTTTGGGGTCAGTAAGATTTTTTTTAAAAGAAATGAATACCTTTGTTCATCAAGGACACATTCAATTGATCAAAAGGGACAGTAAAGACATCTATAATGTTACAAAATATTTCTATTTCAAATGAATGTTTTTCTTTCAATGCATTAAAGAATCCTGAGAAAAAAATGTGTAAACGTTTCCACAAAAAATATTAAGCTGAACAACTGTTTTCAAAACTGATAATGCAAAGATATGTTTCTTGAGCACCAAATCAGAAAAATAGAATGACTTCTGAAGGATCATGTGGCACTGAAGACTGGTTTAAATGCTTAATTTTAAAAATCTATTAATAGAAAAGTTATTTTAAATTGTAATAATACTTCAAGTATGCAGCTTTTTAGTAATGAATCTAATACATTTTACAGCAACTAATTTTGATCGCCTTGGTGAGCATGAGAGTTGTAAAAGCGTTTAAATAATTACCAACCGCAAACATTTGAATAAAGTGTGCATACGTCATGCATCATTTTTACAAACATTTCGTCAATGGTCACTGATTTTTCTCCATCACTTTTGGCATGAAAACCAGGGGAAAGAGGAAGAGCCTGCTCTTGTCTTCACAGGTCTGGGTGCAGGTTTGGGGAGTGATTCAGTAAAACCGAATGTCTCTGAAAGGTATGCTGTGTTTCTTATCAGATTTGAATATATCCTGTACTACTAATGTGTCTCATGCTTCTGTTCAATACGAGTTATCAAAGCTAGAGTAACTCTCAAATGAAGAGCAAAAAGTCATTTGTCTTTTTAATGTAAATTAAAGCATTAGAGAATATTTTGTTTTGGAAGCAATTGGTAAATGTGACGTGATACAGTCACAGCCAATCAGAACATAGTTGATGTCTAATATACAGTCATGTGGAACCAATGAGACATTTTCTAGAAGTCTCCAGATGAGACCAGGTTTGCTCTGATGTTTATGATTCAAATGTGTCTGTCTCACAGGAGAGAGCCAGCAAGCACAGGTTTAGTTGGTGATGGAGAGAGAAATACTGATCCAGTCTCCTTGGTCAGCGGGTCCAATCATAATCCACAAAATCCAGATGTCACAAACACAGCTGCAATGGGAATTTCTGGTGGGGAAGCTGGTGAGAAAATAGTATCTCTCTCTCTCTCTCTCTCTCTCTCTCTCTCTCTCTCTGTTTCCTTTAATCTGCCTCTCTTTGTCTGTCATTCTTAGTGTCTCACTCTGTCTGTTGGTCAGGATTTGTTGTGGGTAACTGGCCATCTGCCGACTGGTATCTGCCGTTTGTAACAGCGGCTGATGCCAAAGTGCTGGAGCATTCTGGGAAAATGCAGTTGCTACTGGAGATTTTACACTGGGCAGAGGAACTACAGGACAAAGTGTGAGGATTACATTCTTGAATAGTAGTAGTACTTGTTATAAGCTTTGTGTTGGTTATATTCATATAACCCACTGTTCAGAAGGAAATTAATACTTTCACATTAATGAAAATGTGATAGTAAAGCCATCACAATAATAATATAGAATAAGATTTTAAAGTACTCAAATAGAAAACAGTTGTTAATTGTAATAATATTTCACAATATTACTGTATTTTTGATCAAATAAATGCAGCCTTGATGAGCATAGAAAACTTCTTTCAAAAACTAAAAAAAATAAATAATTAAAACCCAAACTTTTGAATGTCAGTGTAGATTAAATGTTTGGCGGTTCACTGTGACACTAAGTTTTCATTAATGCTGTTTGCTGTTTTCAGGTTGGTGTTCAGTCAATCTCTGATATCGCTGGACCTTATTGAGAGTTTCCTCCTATATGCAGATGAGACCAGGGAGAATAAATGCTGTTCATACAAAGGTAAATCAACAGTTTATATAGGGGAATGTTTGAAAAGTCATTTGTTCATGGTTATGCAAAAGAGTGTGATTGTGTGTATTGTCAGGAGTGAAATTGTGGGTTAAAAATAAAGATTATTATCGTCTGGACGGCACAACCAGTGCTTGCGCTCGCAAGAGATGGGCTCAAGAGTTTAACAACACAAAAAACATAAGGTATACTCAAAAAGTTCATCAACATCACATTTAAGTTGTCTGCATTTCTTATTCTGACTCTTGCTGTTTGTTCTGTGTCAGAGGGAGGTTGTTTCTGATCTCCACTCGTGCGGGGTCTCTGGGAATCAATCTGGTCGCTGCAAACCGGGTGGTGGTGTTTGACGCTTGCTGGAATCCATCATATGACATCCAGAGCATCTTCAGAGTCTATCGCTTTGGGCAGAAAAAAACAGTATATGTGTACCGTTTTCTGGCCCAGGTATAATATGTTATATAGATATATATTATATTTTTATTTTTTTTAGTGCTGATGTTCTCTAGTACATTATTATTTTATCTTTTTTTATCATTTATTTTCATTTTAGAGACACTATTTTTAGATTTTAATTGTCATTTTTAACCCATTCATGAAGATTTTTTTTTACTATTGAGGGATGTCTTAAAGTTTTTTTTAAATTATTTTTATTTTATATGTAAGTTTTTATTAATACATTTTAAATATGTACTATATATTTCCAGTATTTTATACATTTTAATTTTTACAGTTTTAACGTATATGTGAATCTATTTTCTTACATTTTTAATGTGGCCTTTTTTCTTTTCTTTTTTTTTTTTTTCTTTTTTTTGGGGCGTAGGGAACAATGGAACAGAACATTTATGAGCGGCAAGTTGCCAAACAGTCTCTGTCCTCTCGTGTTCTGGACCAGCAGCAGATTCAGAGACACTTCACACACAGTCAGCTGAATGAGCTGTACCGCTTCCAACCAGACCTACGGCCTAGTGAACACACAGAAAGGCCTGTGGTAAGCACACACAAATGCACCTGCTATGGTACAGACAGCAGACAGACACACAGATGACAGTACGCTTTCGTCTTCCAGGATGACCTGTTGGCCCGGCTGCTGCAGAGCTGTGGGCAGCTCATAGTAAGTTATCATGAGCACAACTCATTGTTAGACCACCGGGAGGAAGAGGAGCTGAGCGAAGAAGAGCGCAGAGCAGCCTGGGATGAATACCGTGCAGAAAAGAAGGTACACACTGCAAATCTTAAATCAGTGGTTTTCAAACTGTGGTATGGAGCGCCCTCCGGTGGTACACATTGCAAACCTGGTACTTTACATTTAAACTCACTTATATATATTATTTACATTTACATTGTTATTTAGCAGATGCTTTTATCCAAAGCACTTACAAATGAGGACAATAGAAGCGATCAAAAGCAACAAAAGATCAACAATATATTAAGTGCTGTGACAAGTCTCGGTTAGTCTAACGCAGTACATATAGCAAGGTTCTTTTCTTTTTAATAATAGAAGATAGTATAGAAAAATAATAGAGAACGCTAGTGTTAGAGGGTCAATGTCAATTTTTTTATTTTTTTATTTTTAATAAAAAAGAAAAGTATGTATATACACAGTGGTGGCCAAAATTATTAGAACACTAGTATTTTCAGCAGCTAAAAAATGGTTTTAAGTCAGTTATTTCTCTCTTTTGCTGTAGTGTGTCAGTAGGAAATATCATTTTGCATTTCCAAACATTCATTTTGCCATTAATTGTAGTAATCCAGTGAGATTTATGTCTGACAACAGCCAGTGCTCCACACAGAGATCTGATCTCATCATCATCCAGTCTGTCTGGAATGACATGAAGAAACAGAACAAACTAAATCCAGAAGAA
>JAFVLL020006323.1:0-29720 GCA_021397915.2 Tor tambroides | reverse complement strand
TTAGATTTATAGTGTGTGAATAATCAAGCTTTGACAATAACCAGTCATAGGAGGGGCCCCCAAATAAAATTCTGCTTAGGGCCCCATAAAGGCTTAGGCCGGCCCTGCATGTAGTACCCATGTTAGATATACATGTAGTACCCATGTCAGATATACATGTAGTGAAGAGGTTGGCTGTGATTTTTAGGAATGCACTGATTATATTATGGGTGTTATAAGGGAGGAAGGAGAGAAAAGAAAAAAAAGAAGTGAAAGAAAGGAAGAGGGAAAATGATAAATGTATGAGAAAAAAAATGGATTTAAAGATCTTTGTAATAGGAAGATTCAGGTGAGGTTGACAGCTTCTCCAGAGCAGTAATGTTGAAATAGCTATCCACCACACAGGAAGTATCTGCCACACTTACACAAGGGCTATATCAGATGATTTAATAAAGTTGTTAATTCTTTTGGTGAGATGGACTTGTTTGTGGATGTGTCCGGTTCAAGGGCAAACCTGAGCGCCTCATTTGCATTCTTCTCTTACTTTTGGCTCTCTCATGAATAAATCAGGGCGTTAAAACGGCTGCATTTACATCTCATTTTACACAAGCACAGTTGAGCAACTGGGTCTGACTGGTTTCACCCACACCATTAACATTGAGAACAAATACTTGATATAACACCTAAATATAAAGGGGAACGCTACATTCTGATTATAGTCAGAATAATCAAATAATTTTGAGAAGAGAAACCATTTAATGTCTTGCAAGCAGTGCTCTTCAGGTATTTACCAATACCGAAAAAAATTGTGTGCCTGCTGCACTTTTCAGTCAGGCTATGCTTTGGTCTGCTGCTCTCGATAGAAGCATGTGTATTGATGTAACATCCACAGCAAAATAAGCCTGACCATGTGATCATATGAGATATTTTGGCAGATGCTGTGTGCCTGGAGCTGAGGGGCTGAGGTGAGGAGCATCCAGCGGCGTCTCACAGTTCCGCTAGGCAGCACACTAATTGAGAAGTCGCTCAGGGGTTGAGCGCAGGGGGCTCGCTGCACTACGCTCCCTATCCAAATCAAGCCCCTGTAAGTGGGGCTGACATGGACCAATCACCATCTGGAGGTTTCTCCACTAAAACCCAACCACTTCCTGACTACCATGAAAGAATCTCCTGCAATCCTCCCCCTTCTTTATCTCCATAAAAGGCTCATTACTAAGGTTGTGCAACTGAGGGTCTGAGGCCAAGCCTGTCCTCGCGACCTGCAGTGTAACTGTCGGCGAGCGGAGTTGACTGCCTTGTGGAGGTCCGTAGAGATACCAGTCATACGTAGGCGAAGACGGCAAGGTATTGCAGAGTGGGAGAGGGTAACACATACAGAGCCCTAAAGCTAGCATTTCAGAGAAGGTCCGAGGTTTAAGTTGGTGTTGTGGTGCTTTGTTCTGTTTGGTTGTTAAACTTGCATGTGAGAGAGACAGCGGTTGATGTTCAAGTTGGGTACTGAGAGGCACTGTGGTCTTTGCAAACTTATCACTGTAAAAAGGACTGATGCCTTCAGTCTAAAGGTGTAAGCATAGTGGACAGGTCTGGAGAGAGGGAACTTGTTGGACCAGGGACCCACAAAGCTGTACTAAATAATTTGATGTTCAGAAAGTGCGAAGGCGAGGAGTGAGAACGCCTTAAACAATAAGTGTGAGATCTTCGATGTGCTTCTCAGTCAGCTGGGATTTTAAAAAAGAGCTTGCGGATTTACTGAGTACACCACTTGCACTTGAGGAGAAAACCGAGGTGTAGGTTTTATGAGATTGCAATGCAGACCAAATCGGGTTTACACCTAACGGCAAAGCACCAGCCAAAATAACTTTGAGCGTGCGTCTGATCCTACAACAACACTGGCTGTCTTTGTTACTCTGCACAATTCCCCATGAATAGTTTAAAAGCCAGGCCAGGCCATGCAAGCCGATGCTTCAGAGAAGTAGGGTTTATTTTTTCGGCCTCCCTCTCAGGGCAGGGAATCCATTCCTCTCTTGTTTGCTGGACTGGGACTGTTGCTTTATCACAGGTAAAAGAGGAGTTGGTTTTGGAGGGATTGCACTTGGAGGTTGTAGAATGAGCCGCAAGGTTTTCAAATGGCTGTGTTTTGAGCCAAGATGGCGGATGGCTTCCAAGCGCACAACCCAGAAACAAAAGCCGATCGGTGTCTGCCAAAGCTCTGGGGGCGGCAGAGGAGCTTGCATATCTCGGCGTGTCAAGCGACAAGGCTGGTTATCACACTCTCGCATGCCGGCAGAGAAGAGATGCCAGCCAAGGATGCAGTGGCACCACATCCCCAGCCACAGCTGTGCCAGGCAATGCTTCTTCTTGTAAAAGAACACTGAACTGAACAAATTAAAATTGAATATTAGAAAGACAGTTACACACCATACAGACCTAATCAGCTCTTCTAAAAGCACACATCTTTTGCTTGCTAATGCTCAGTCAGGCCTCCCTAAAATGATATACTTGATCTTCACGATTTCCCCTCAACAGCAGATATAATACGTGGCCGATATTCTCCAGCCGCACCTCCACTTAATCTGTAAATCCGAGTGGATCATGGACACACTAGAAGCAGAGAAGAGCTCAAATGAGGTAATATATGCATAGAAATGACCTATGGCAATCCTCACAAAGAGAGGGGTGAGAAAGGTCAAATAGCCTCCAAACTGTGCTCAAGTTTAATTAAAAAGACAAAGATGAGCGGTAAATTCCATACGCTCAGCCCAGATTACGGCTTCTCGCTTAGGAGAGCCCAGGCCTGGGTTCTTTCAGGAAGCTCCCGGACTTCTTCCCAGACGGCGTTGCGCCATTTTCCCCGTTCCTTTGATGTCAATATAGAGCGTTTATTAAGGGCATAAAGGTTAATCTCTAAGGAGGAAGGATATCAAATGGTTGGGAGCGGAGGAAAAAGAAATCCACATAAATGTCTTCTGGAGAAAGTTAAGTTCAGGGTACAGGAGCGATCGTCCCGTTGAGTCCAGTCAGCAGGTGCAGGATTTAATTTTGGCATTAAGCGATGGCTACAATTTCTGAAAATTAATGTAACGACAAGAGCGCGGGGAAAAATGAAGCACCCATATGGTCGTAATGCCTGTGGAAGTGCTTTCGACAACGAGATGTATCACGACAACTATTTCAGGAAAGTCATCTCATCAAAAATGAAGCCCCATAAGGTAATAGTTTATTCAAGCCTAATATAACCTTGTTCAACTGCTTCAGGGACTTAAATAGACGGGGTAAAATGAGGGTAAGAAAGTATTTAGGTGTAAATGTACTCGTTCATCTGGTGGAAACTTTGTGTAAGAATCTTTTTCTTCTACGTAACTACTGTAATAACTGATTGAGGCCTGTCATGAAAGCTGTGCTTTCTCTGTTTCTATTCTGTTCAAATCTTACAGAACTGTAGGCATACACAAAAAAAAAGCAGAAGAAATCAATACAGCTGAATGTGCAGGTACTGTAAGCAGTGGAGAAACAGTTCCTCCAGCGTTACAATAACAGATAATATCACACTCAGCAGGAAGTTGTGTTTTAAGAGCATGTGTTCCTCAGCTAGCAAGGTGTTTTTCCACGGCCAACCATTTTAGCTGTAACAGTCCTACACGGTATCACCCACTACCGTGAATACGAAATAATGGCTTTCTGCAAACACATTGTATTTCAAAGCCATTTGTCTAATGTTTTGTGATCGTCCATCTTGTGCACGACTGTCCGGCCAATTTCACTCTTGGGACAAAGTAAACACGTTAATTTGGCAGGTGCAAGTTGAGATATACAGTAATACAACAACTCTAATAAAAAACTCCAGTGAAGCTAGGGCTGGGCGATTTATCTCATGCAATATGCATGCGCATCTCGTCAGTAAAACCGGCTCCTTGATTAGCGGTAAATCCCCATCACCTGTTTTCAAATGGAGCGGCATTTAATACACGGAGCCGTAGTTCACTGAGAAGCTACGCAATCTCGCGTTCATTATCGAAGGCGATTCATCTGCGATAATGAACGCGATATTGCGTAGCTTCTCAGTGAACTACGGCTCCGTGTATTAAATGCCGCTCCATTTGAAAACAGGTGATGGGGATTTACCGCTAATCAAGGAGCCGGTTTTACTGACGAGATGCGCATGCATATTGCATGAGATAAATCGCCCAGCCCTAAGTGAAGCGAAACACATTAAAATAAAACCACATTTAGTGGTACAAAGCAATAAAACGAAGCACACGGTGAACATTTAACTTCAGTGAAAGGGCTCGCGCTTTCGTTGTTTCGGAGGGAAGCGGTGGCAGTCCACAGCAATAAATCCACGGGGGTTCCTATTCCTGCTCTGGACCAAATCAAACCCATCTGAAGCCCCTGGGTGGCCCTTTCCGATCAGCAAGCAGGGTCAAAGTTGACATTTAATCTAGCCTTGGCCTCATGGAGTCTGTCTACTTGTGGCACAGTTGAAGCCATCCAACATTTTGCTTCCCATAAATCCACAAAACAAATAGGACTTGAAAAACAGTCATCCCTCTTTCCCCTCCTTCCTCTCTCAGTTTATTACAAGTTTCCCATACGCAGGCTCAAGAGTGCAGCAGTGCCTGGAAAAGGTAGGGCGGATTAGGTCTTTATAGTCCTCTCCCAGATTAGATGGAAATCATAACACAGACCAGTGCGCTGAACTCTGACCCCTCCAAAACCAATTTCATTTGGAGAGATTGGAGTGATGTAGCTGGATGTCTATGTGGTACAGTGGAGAAAATTAAAGCAGGATTTGTAATGCATTCAAAGTGAGAGTGCACGGGAGAAGAGGTGAGCACAAATAAATTGCTGTCACTACCCTCCCACACACATCTTCGGCGCCCTGTTTCAGTTATAACATTCATTTTAATGGAAACTTGTTGGATTAGAGGTGGTGTAGGGAGATTGGAGGAACACTTATTTGGAATTGCTCTGACCACAGCAATGCAGCTATGCAGAGAATGACAACATCCGCTATTTTAAAAAGAGCCAGTTTCTGCAAAGACAAAAAAACTGTGCAGAGCTAATTTCATTTTACATATCCCTTGAGCTACAGGTTAATGCACTGTAGCTCACCCATTCATTGGAATTTTTCATACAATTTAAAAAATATTTTACAATGCGTGAAATTATATTATAGTAATAAGCATTATATTATATATTGTTAAATGTTGTATAGACACAGTACATTTAAATTAATACATTTAAATAATTTGTTTTCTATGCAATAGAAGTGGATGATGTATTTTATGTTATTTTATATCTATAATAAATATAAATGATATTTTAGAATTATATATTGTATTATATTATATATTGTTACATGCTGTATAGACACAGTACATTTAAATTAATACATTTAAATAATTTGTTTTCTATGCAATAGAAGTGGATGATGTATTTTATGTTATTTTATATCTATAATAAATATAAATGATATTTTAGAATTATATATTGTATTATATTATATATTGTTACATGCTGTATAGACACTACATTTAAATGAATAAATGTTAATTTATTACAGCAGAAGTGGATGATATATATATATATATATATATATGTGTGTGCGTATATATTGTTATTTTACATATATAATAAATGTAAATGTAAACATATAAATAAATGTAAAAAATATAAATGTATAAATATAAATAAATAAAAATATTTATATTATATTATATTATATTATATATTGTTAAATGTTGTATAGACACAATAAAGTAATACATTTAAATGATTTGTTTTCCATGCAACAGAAGTGGAGGATATATTTTATGTTATTATTTTATATCTACAAAAAATAAATCATATTATAATTACATTTTGTAGTATATAATATATTGTTAAATGTTGTATAGACACAGTGCATTTAAATTAATAAATTTGAATTTAAGTAATAATAAGAAAATCATGATTTTTTTATTTTTGTGTGAACTTTTTTTTTTTTTTTTTTTAGTTTACGCCACAGAATCAGGTGGGATGAGGGGAGGAGGTGTGTCTGTAGGTGGAGGTGGGAAGGAAGACATTCAAACGCTGTCTTTGCTCTGTCCTGTTCTAATAGATAGCTTCGTGCTCTGGCAAAAGGTATGCTTAACAGTGCCAGGTGGTGACATCTTAATTTTTCACGGCTGGAAACATGGCGGTGCCCTACTCCCCAATCGCTTCCATGCATTATTCCTGCCTTAAGCACTCATCCTCTGGGGAAGCGGGGAGGGGGGAGGGGGTATTGTTTTACAAGGCACCCAGCTGCGGCCTAGTTGCCTTGCCCTGGGTTCTTTTCAAGGAGTTGTCGTGGGTGACCCCCTCTGGCTGACAGTTATTAATAATAACGCGCAGCGGGGAATAGTTCACCTTGTGGCGATGGAGCGGCCGCTGCTGTTTAAAGGCTCGTCCTGTATGATTCATCCTCCAGGGGCATGAATCATACAGGACGCCATGGGGAACAAATAAAACAAACAGTGGGCAAGTGCGTAAAAAGACGTTGAAATTCTTACTTACTAACTTTCGTGGGTCATTATTGTAGTTGTAGTAGATTTATGGTAGCTTGTGACTACGTTCTGTTATTTTCACAAACTCCCAGGTGCCTACATAGGTGTTTGAAAAGTACATTTTAAATTTAAATGTGCATTAATCTCATCGATGTGGATAAGTTTAAAAGCATCCCAATTTTCAATGTTCACCAAAAAGCAATCTGACAGGAACTTTCATGCTTGAGATGGACATAAAAGCAACAAATCTCAAGTTTTGTTTACTTGTAATTGCATGGAAAAAGGCAACTTGTACATTCTTCTAAATTTCTCCTCATTTTCCACAGATGAAAGAACACCATACAGGGTTTTTAGGACCAAACAAACTTACTCTTGAGTGACAACAATAACCTAGCCTGCATGAAAACTGGTCATCACAAGGTTTCAATCGCAGTATCAAAGACCGAAGCTCAGCAGAAAGGAACAGAAGACGGTGAGGGGCTGTCTAATGAGACGAGGGGGATAAGGAGGTAAAGTGTCCAGAGCCGCAACACCATTAAAATCTTCACCGGGAAGAAGCCCTTTTGTACACGCTGAGTGCTCTGTTGTAACGAGTGCCGTTGAGACCGAGCGTTATCCGCGGCTGAGAGAAACGGCACACCCGCTGAATCCACACCTCAAGTGCCTGTGATCCCGCAATACTAAGGGCCACTCCTATTGGAGCACCTCTCTAGAAGGATTTACCTCCTTCAAGTCATCAATATTTCCTCTTTTGAAATTAGATTTCATAAGGCCGCACAGTCTTGTTGTCTGAAATTGATGGCGGGCTAAACCAAACTTTCCAGTAATTACCGACAGAAGTCTGCAATGGCTTTGACATTAAAAGCTGATGTATAAAACTTTTTAAACAACACTTTGCTAATTATTTTTAATTATTATGGATGTTGTGACCAGGCAAAGCACCTAAATTATACATCTTCCCTCAGACAGTAATTCAAATTTTAATCAAAAATTTTGATGTTGATTTAAAAAGGTTCAAGTAAATGTTATGAATCACCTTCCCACATAATGGAGAATTGTTTTCTTGACTAATTGGGCTGTCTAGCTTTTTCAAAGCCATCAACGGATGAACCAGAGATGGAAAAAATCATGCAAAAACCACAATAAGACGTTAAAACAGGAATATACTATAAATATATAAAACAAAAATATGTGTTTCACGTCACAAAGGCATAATGACAAATGACAAAAAATATTAAGTCTTTCATTAGCTTTAAGAAAAAGCCATTCTTTTAACAGACAGATGAGGGGAAAAAACAATTGCAACACAGGTGCACACACAGAAAACAGCTTTATGTAGGGTGCAGAGTGTTTTCAAAAGCCGACCTTGCAAACACGTCCCCCAGGGCCTAGAAATTTGTCAGCTAGAGATGGCGCAGGGAACAAAAGTAACGCGGGATGCTCATAAAGAGTCTTAATGTTTTAAAACCAAACAACATGCGTTTGAAGTGTTGTGTAGCGTTTTAATCACACTGATGTTCAATATCTCGACATGAATGGTAAATTGTTCTTCTGTCAACGATTTTGTATTATGTGTGTCATTAAAGGATTTTTATATTAATACAGATCTTTATTCAAAGAGCATATTTCACCTTTGTTTCTTTTTTTTTTTTTTCTTTTTTTTTGCTGTGGATGAGAAATGGTCTTCATGCGGATTGGATTTCAAAACAATATTTAATATATTATCTGAAAAAAAAGACTGCTGAACATTGCTAAAATGTTAGCTCATACCAAGCAGTTGTCAGTACTACACCATCTCAATTTTTAGGTAAATAAACATTAATATTATCTCAAGGACGACAAGCCATTTCACTATATTCATTTATCATACTTTGAAATGTGTCATAGCTTTTCAAACATCCTCTAAATGTAAATTAAAGCTAAAGTAGCTAATTCTAAACTTCAATATAAAAAATAAATCACCTGAGAGTTTATGGTCAGAGTGTTGTTTATATGGCACAAAGGCAACACAGATCTAATTTAAGGATAAACTTGAATAAGTAAATGTGTACTACAGTAAATACTCTTAAAAACACTAATCTATATAAATGAGTCAAAAACATAGTGACAAGTAGTGGACTTCAACTAGATATTTCTTTAAAGAAAAATAAACTTTGACCGTGAACTGTTCAAACTAAGTGATTCACTCAAATAAATCAGAATTTTTCCAGCACTAAACTGATTCATATCAAAGTTGGTACAGTATGAGACAGAAGACAGGCTGCTAGTTTGTGTGCATTACAAAAAACTAGCAATGTACCATTTAATCTTGCTACATAGCTACTTATGTAAAAGTTACTAAAAAAGCTTCAGTATTTTGTCAAGTCCTAAACTACTGTCAAAATAGTTACGTCCCAACATTAATTCTGGCTGTAGAAACACAAAATGAAATGTTAGCAATGCTCTGTTTTAGCGCTCCGTGTTTGCTATAACCGAAATCCTGCTTAATGCCCTTCAGAGACAGAGAGCACTACACTGTTTGTGAACATCTGCACTGGTCATTAGAACAAGAGATGGCCTCAATCTTTCAGCTAGCTTCAAAACGACTGAGGAAAACACAAGACAAAGTACACCGGGCTGCACTGCGCTAGTCCCGCCGGAGAGACCAGCCTAACCTTTAACAGACAACACGGCAGCAACTTTGTTACTTTAGTGTCACGTCAGCTTACAATAAATGCCTTTATATTTGAGAATAATTTTCTCTTATCAGCTGAGGGCGTAAACTAGAGCACTGGAGAGCTAGAGAACTTCTGAACTAAGAAGTTACGCATTTCTGACCTTTTCCAAATTACAAGGAGAGTGTTGGCTTAGGTTAGCTGAGGGGGAAAAAAATGAGCCTTGCACACCTGCACAGCACCCAAAACATAGATTAAACTAAAATAGCTGATTGGACACAGTTTGTGTTGAAGTCCACATACTGCGATTTTTCAAATAATTTGTCTCTGTCTCCTTAGGTGGTGACTCTTTGGACTTCTCCATGGCACAGACCCAAGTATGAAGCTTCTCATGTTTTCAAGGGCGATAGTAGGCAAACTTGACTTTGCATCATGGTGGCGAAGAGCAGCGATTGCATCCGAGGTATGCTATTTTTTCTTTTATAGTGTGTAAGCCACCTGCAGTTTTTAATACAGCTACTTTATCTTAACACCATCCTTTCGTTCAAAATGTGCATCCTGAAATCATCATTTCATCAAGCAACTAGGTAATTATAACTTTATCTGTACGTGTGCGACCGAAGTGAATCACAAAACCAATTCCGTTGAGCTCAATTTGTCAAAGTTCCTGACTTCAAAGATTACTCACATTTTGTTGACCTACAGATAAACATATGGCACATCCATAAATGCATACAATCTACGGCGTGACTCCAGATGCAAATACTGTACGAAAAAGTGAAAGATACATTTTTATGGTTTATTTCCGAAAGTTTACACAGCACAAGGTAGACGGGTACCACAAAGTGGTTCCTGAATGAGGGGCGAAAGGGGGAAAAAATACAAGTTATTACAACCAAACCATGCTTTACATGTTGGTTATCTTTCACCGATAGCCAGCTTTCCACAACGGTAATAAATCCAGTCATGTTGACTGCTCTGTGAGTTTGCTTGCATTTACAATCTTAGTAAAACCACTGTAGAGGAAAATTGAAGTTGGATTTAAAAAAAAAATGAATGAATAGATAGATAAATAAATAAGTGGTCACCCTGTGCTGTCTTTAAAATGGATGCCTGAAATTTACAGTTTTCCATTAACTGATGCCTAACAGCTTCCCTCTCCCTGCTTGCATCCTGGGCTTTCCTGTCTGTAACTACTTTCTGACAGGGTTCATTTTTGCCCGTTTCTCAACTTAAATGTGTCCGTCGCTTTTTTGTCTGCTGCTTTTAACTTTATCGCTCCCTGCTATGAAATGTAACTGCATCGGCATAAACATTGGCACGCCGGTTATTACCTTTATCATCAATAGAGATGTCTGCACGGTATCAAAAGAATCATTTGTTGTTGATACGACAGGCCAATACCATTTACCCGTACTTTGAGAGCAATACGAGCATCATGCTTTCCATCAATAATTACCTTCTCGATGCTTTGAATATGAATTGAATGATATCCTTTCCCCAGACCAAAACGATTTCTGCCTCTCCCTTCGACTACAAAAAAACCCCCACATCATATTTGATAATATGTACTAAGGGAGACAGGTCTGGGAAGGCATAAATCTTTTTTTTCCCTTATTTAATTTGTTTTTGTGTGTGTTGCGATAGGGATTATTATTTCTCAGCTGGTGGGATCACATCGCTCATGGTTGTAGACCCCTGAAGAATTCTATTAACCCTGGTTATGTCAGCCTTAATAACATGCCACACTGCTAAACAGGACTGGATTGATTCTGTGCGGACGTGGGGGTGGGGAATCTTGTATAATAAATCCAAGCATAATTTACTCGGAATAAGACCGGGCGAAATAGAACACAGAACAAAGAGGAAGGGATTAAGTCTATCTCTTATCTCGCCGGCACTAACTTAAGAAAATAAATAAGGAAACGATCCAATCGAGAGGAGTGCGTCGGAGCGCTTTGTAGGATTGCCGATTGATTGGCTCGTCAATGGAGGCTGCTTTTCTTTTGTTGTGTTGCAGATGTGATTTGAGGAACTGGGACCGTGCCACGCTCGCCCCTAATTTGCTGCTGGTGAGGAGACGTCGAGCTGGAGGCATGGGAAGACCGCTCATGTGATGGCTAGAATCGAATCAATTCAGTCACCTTGAACTTTGAAGATGAAAGAATCACATGGGCACAGTTGGCCTCTCTCTTCCCTCACTAGCAGTTGTAAAATTATTAAAAGAGATACTACATGCACAAGAACCTTATCAGTCGCATCTGGTACAAACCGACGCCGTACCACGAAGATGGATCTACACGTCTCCTAATGACACATCTGGTGCCATCTATCTCGTCACCGCTGTTGTTTGAGGCACAAACTTGTAAGCGTCGTCGTGAATGAAGATGCAGTTTAGCAGGGCACAGTCAATGAGGCTTACTGCGAGATGGTAATCTCAGCCTGCCTCTGGCCCTCTGGCGATGCTTTACAGTCTCGTTTCCCCAAAGCCTGCTTGTGTACCGCGCCTAATGGAGACTCTCTCATCGCCCATGCCAAAATGAAATGAACTGTGCCATTTCAAAGCACCTCCTGCCTACTGTAGCTTCTAGCACTTTCACAAAGCCGTGACTCCCTGAAGCGTCCCGTTGAGCATTTATATAATTTCATATACATACGTTGCACACATGTGTACGTGGGTTTATTAACACGACTGTGTAACTACTAGGTAGAGATGCTTGACAAAAAGTTGCATGATACATATTATGATAGAATTCTATAACATTTTTGAAAATATCGTAACAATGCTAACTATTGATTTCAATGCATTAATCCTTAAAGTTTATGGAGATTCAGAGAATATCCTAGTCACATGATTGTCTTACGTCAAGTTTGTGCACTAGTGACGTCATATGCGTAGTGTAAACAAGCAGTAGTGATGCCAATGTAAGACGAAAAATAGATAACATTTTTTTTAAATTATATGTTAGTAATTATTTTTATATTTCATATAACATATTAAGATTTATTTATTATTATTTAATTAGATATTAAAAAGCATTTACAATAATTTAAAAAATATATATTTGTTGTTTGCGTTTAGCCAATCAAAGGTTAAATACCACAAACCTCTTCAGGCAGTCCATGAAAAACAAGCTCTAAATTTTTTTAGATTTTAATTTGATAGCCATTCATTCTGGAGGATGCTTTTTTGCAGAATATCATCCTTTGCTGGTTGCTCTGAGAAGTTTTAGTGATGCCAGAAAGAGCCAGACATATGCATGTAGAATGTGTCTTTATTTTCTGGCTTTAAATTGCAACAAAGGTTGATTGCATATCATGTTTTTCTCCATATCATGCAATCTTTCCTTTTTACTCATTAAGAGAAAACAAGAATATTTTTAGGGGTGACCAGATGACACATATTGGAGTCTATATTTGTCCGTATGCCGAAAATCCATACTTGCAGACTTGTTGCTTTAAAACTGATGCATGCTTGGCACACAGATAGAAAAGCGAGAAATTGAGAGGTTGGGTTTCTAAGGAAACCCTTCCATCAGTGGACAAAGGTAAGCTGATTGAACAAGAACCAGGGTGGTCTCTTGCTAAACAATGCCCTTCTATCAAGCCTCAGTGTGTTGATTGGATCCAACAAGTGAAACCATTGAAAACTCACAGAAATGGCAGCAGTTTATAGGCTCATAAAGATCCCCTTTGAGCTCCTTTTCTATTATGAAGAGCAAAGGATATCTAACAGCATGGGAGAACTCTGGGCGTTAAGGGCAGCCATTAAAGCCAGTGTTAACAGCAATATGGCTTTTTGTGGCACTTGCTTTGTTTGGGATTTGACGCAAGGCCCTTAGAGAGTTCTCTTTTGAATGTGGTACAGATTCAGCTGTTTTCAGTGACATCTTGTAACTTGCAATCTGTAGTGTGTAGAGTGCGTGTTACGACACAAATAACAAGTTTTTCCTCTTACCGTAGGTAGTCCCTCCGACAGAGGATGAGGTTGGCTTTGGTGTACAGCGTGGAGCCCACCTCGCCGAGTCGGCAGTCGCAGCAGGCACACTTGAGGCAGTCTTCGTGCCAGTACTTGTCCAGGGCCTTCAGCAGGTAGCGGTCCTTGATTTTCCGGTTGCAGCCGGCACAGCCCTTTGGCTTGGTGTCCGGCTGGACAGAGAGCATTTGTATACCTGCGAAGACAGGCGACAAGGGGCGACCCGAAGGTGAGAACATGGTGACTTTTGACAATCAATCATGTGCTGTTATTTCAGTCAAGAGATGTACACACACTTTTTGGTCAACAATAACAAGAAGCCAATGTAGCTAACATCCTCCTCTTCCCCCCGCTTTAGGGGAGGGGCCAAAGCTTGCCCCCAGAGCAGGCATTGTGTAGCCCTTTACAGGGCGTGAAAGGGCTTTGTTGGGTAGAGAGGGAACAATGTGGGCTCATGCTGAAGGCCTGTAATTAGTATTCTCCTTCCATACAGAGGAGAGTAAGCTGTACCCCGCTCCCCCCTACGCCACCGCTCCGGCCCCTCTTTTTTTGTCCAGGCCCAAAAAGTTTTTGTCCTACATTTTTACAAGTACGTCTGATTCTGCCCCGTTGTCCTGCCACTGAGACAGTCCCCATTTCTCACCTTGTGCAGGAGAAGCTGTCAGAGCCATAGATTCCACCTAATGTATATGCTGCTCTTGGAGGGGGGTGAGAGCGCAAGCAGTGAGAAATTGCGAACTTTGAGTGAGAGGGTCACCGAGAGATTTCTCAGCTGTGGTAAATTGAGTGTCTCTGTCTGAATTGAGGACCTCCCTCGGGATAGTTATAATGCGCTCGTCGCCGCGATGCGTTGTCCAGGCAATCTCGCTGAAATACATTCATAGAGGAATATGAGATTAAAAAGCCTTGTTTGGACTGCATGAATCTGTCTTGACAAGAAAAATTTGTGAAACATTTGGTATAACATTTAGGAAATTTGTGGCAAAATTCTGACATTATTACTCACCCTTATGTCATTAGAAACTTGTTTCATTGTATTGATCAAATGCAATGAAATTGAATTGAGATTTTGTGTTCTACAGAAGAAAGAAAATCATACATGTATCGGAACAACATGAGGGTGAGCAAATGATTTTGGAATTTATTTTTAAAAGCATCCTTTAAATAGTCATGCATGTCAACACATTTGGAGACCATTAAGACTCGGCCCTACCTAACAGAGAGAGAGTTTGCCGCTTTCTTTTTTTTAACATGTGGCCTTGATGATAATTACTTTCAAAAATGATTTGCCAAAAGCGTGGCAGTTGGCCCTCACAGAAAATAAACAAGACAGTGCACCAATTAGTAAGACTGAGGACAGGTGTGAAATTGTTTCAATTCAACTGAGCATTACAATGCAGGGAAAGGAACAGCAGGTAGCCGATCCCTCTAGGGTCATAATTATAGCCTAGAGCAAATATCTGATGCAGTACCATAGGCTTAGACTGTGAACAACTTCTTTCTGCTGTAGGACCATGCTCGTTAAGATGTAGGAACATTCAATGAAAACGAGGCGAGGGATAATGATGATTCCTTCGACCTTGCTGGCGTTTTTATGATGCTTTATTTTGAGTTTATTCAAAGGAGAGGGCTTGATGAGGGGAAAACAGCAAGGAAGCACATCAGACAGGTAGCACCGCCGCACTGTTTGTCCCATTCTGTTTAAGCTGTTGAGCTTTTAATTGGCTGGATTGGATTGTAAGAGCAGCACACGGCTGATTTCCTCTGCTATGCATCCTTGTTCTGTCCCACTCATCCGCACCGTCCTCGCTCGCCTGGTTAACACAACAAAGTCACCGCCTCTCATTACCAAGCCAAAGAAGTTAGTTTCGACTCCCCTTGGTCCACAATCACGGTTAGTCCTAAATGAACCGATTGTGGCACAAACTAACTAGCCCTTCTGTTCACAGGCTTGGATTCCCAATTCTGTTTTTTTTTTCTAATGGGAGGGTGGGATGCTCATGCCCTCATCGATTTTCCTATATTAAACGGTGAACAAAAGATTAATCTAACATGCTGAAATCGGGCCTGGGTAGCCATTTTAACAAATACAGAAACCGAGTGATATTGATAACGATTTTCTACTGACGCAGAACACTCTACTGAACAACTCTGATAGTGTTTTCTGCACTTCTGTTCTTTGAAGCACGACCACTTTAGTCTGATTCCTGAACGCATGACTCTTAACTGGTTCTTTTTAGTCATTCGGAATTATCCAGCAAGACCAGTGTAGTTCGACTGCATAAAGAATGACTCTTATGAGCCGGTTCTTTTCGTGAATCAAAAACATACAGTGCTATAGCCCGAATCCCGAGCCAATGACTCTTACGAATTGGTTCTTTTTAGTGAATCAAATACAATGTAACACGAGTCCTGAACTAAAAACTCTTTTGAGCCGGTTCTTTTTAGCGATTCAAACATACTTTTGTACCAGTCGGAGCTGTTACTGAATTAATCTGACACCTGATTGAACCGCAAAATGACTTTTGTCATATTCGACTCTAAATGAACCAAGAACAGTCACTGTGTTATGTTGTGTTGTACTTAACTGACTGAATGGCATGAAATGAGCACTTTAAGATACACATTAGGAGTCAGTAGGCATATTTTATGAACTAAATGAATGCTTAATGAATTAGGTCACCACATTTTTATTGAACATTTTCACTTATATAAATAGGACCAATTGTCAGACTGCATCTAAGCCGCCTCTGAAAAGTCTACAAGTCATTACGTCGATCTAAACATCTTTTGGAAGAACTGAATTAAATTTAGTCTTGTTTGTTAGGGTATATCGGTGCTGATGAAATCTGAAATTATCTCATGGTTTGCCAATTGATTGCCCAGAGCAGTAAATTTAACACGAATCGCAGTTTCTCCCGAAATATTTCCTCCTCAAGAGTATTAAAAGAACAATTAATGGAACCGTTACGGAACCGAAATCATTACGCGCAATCGAATTCGCAACCAAAATCGTTAAATTCTCATCCCTACAGGCCTGGGACATAGGTGTCTTTTTTTTGTCTTTCCTCGGTCATTCAGATCTTTCATTATGTCCCGTTCGCATAGTGATACGATGCTCTTTGTGCGCTTCAATGTTCGCAGATACTGATGGGGAAATTTCAGGCGAGACTTGGCAAACACCGGGCGCAAAGTACCAATTTGATTTCACATCACAGCTGCGCGAGCCGGAGATGCTGACATTTCACCCTCTTATCAGTTTAATTACTGTTGCCATGGCAGCGTAGTGCACTGAAAAGGCCAATAAGATTTGCAGCTTGCAAAACGACAAAATGTGAAACCGTTAACGCATTAGAAACGGTGATACGCAACGGCACATCATATTAAACGTTATTCACAATTGTCTATC
This sequence comes from Tor tambroides, assembly GCA_021397915.2. Taxonomy (NCBI): domain Eukaryota; kingdom Metazoa; phylum Chordata; class Actinopteri; order Cypriniformes; family Cyprinidae; genus Tor; species Tor tambroides. Next base: position 13,175 of record JAFVLL020006323.1, on the reverse strand, counting down.
AAACCTCGAAAATTCGCACGGGGGAATTGAGGAAAATGCGTCGCTTCGGTAAAATGCAGCTGTATGAGGTTAGGCAAAACTGCCGCTGTATGCATAGAAACATCCCAAGTACTCACCCACACATTTAAACACATCACACTCGCGTTGATAGGATGCAAAACGCAGCTCTTACCGAAACTTTTCTCCCTTTTCTGCATTGGTTGACCCGCTTCGGCTCCCAGAAACACCATGCAACAAGACGAGGCGCGAGCCAAAGATGCGCGTAAAGTGAGCAGCTGTATGCGCGCAAGGGTGCTTCGCTTTTGTTACAAGTAACAATCCACCTCGCTCCGCCAGAAAAGAGTAAAAACGACGAAAACACCAATCAACAAAACACTGGAGGGAGAAAGAAAGAAAGAGCGAGCCGCTATCGCTCAGCGCCACACGCTGTTAAGACTCCGTTTGTCACAACAGTGCTCGACTATGAAATTAGATCGACCAGCAGCCGTGGCGAGGCAAGTGGCGACGAACAAATGACAGCGGATGACAAAGGCATATGCTTTACCCCTTCGCGCTCGCCGTAATCTTATAATCCTATCGTGACTCTCGCTATTCGCCTATTTCAGTGCGCGTACAGTAAAAGGCACCAAGTTGGATGTATACAAAAGACAGCATACAGGAACTCGCATATACTAAAACGCAATCACATTTTGTCAAGCATTTAAGAAGTGATGCATGCCATATTTTTAGAATATAAACACGAATGCTATATTACCAACACCTTCTACAGTCTCTTCCAAGCTTTAAAAACTGCTCTTAATTGCCTTGTTTTTGAATGCACAGACTTTAATTCAAGTAAAGTGTGTATATTATCATACATGTACATCCACTATTTGCAATGTTAAGTGCCCTCTTATTGTGTTAATAGCTATCTAGCTATTGTTTGTAATTTATATTATTTACTGCCGTTCACAAACCTTGGGTGTTTGTTATGCGTTGCAATGTAGTTTCCGAAAAATCATTTCGTTTTTGTCCATCGCTCTGCAGTGTGCAGAAATGACAACTTGACTTTGCATGATCAGTTTATCTGAAATAATTTGAATCACATGCACATATTATGCGTCTACGTGAGGCATGCAAGACTGAATTTTGTATTAAACATCAAAGACTACTAAAAGCATTAAGCAATTAGTTTCGCAGTGCATTTAGGACTAAAAGAATTAGAGCAAATCCGTTCGGAAAAGACAATTAAAGCACAACTCACTCACCTTCTTGACCAAGTTATGCAGAAGGTTAACTTAGGATAGAGCACCGACTCCAACTCAATATTCCTCGGAGCAAAAGTTCACGAATCTGACATTGCACCGCGGATAAGAGTGATCTTCAGGTTGAAAATAATGAGGTCCACATGGATCATCAACGAGTAGTAGTTCGCACCAAAAGCTACAGGTGTTCTCGTCATGTATTGAGTATTCTGAGAAAGCTCACAACAACTTGCCCATCAGTGAGTGAGGAACGAGGAATAGTGAAGCCTAGCTTTATTATCTTCAAACCCAATCCCTCACCAGTGAGACATTACACGAGGAGGAAAAGGTCATTCGGTTATTACCGACAGCCGGAGTAACGGAGCGCGCGCTCGCTAACACAAACTTAATGCTCACCTCTCTGAGACGCGCGTGCAAACATGCTATGAGCTCTGTACTACACGTTTAGATTCGCTCTCTCTCTCTTTGTTTTAGCAGCTAGGCAACAATTTCGTTGTGCTACTTAGTGTTTTATAGCAGAACCGGTCGGATTCATAAAACGCACACAATTATGCATATGGATACATATGTCTGTCATTTAAGTGACAGGTGTTTGTGCACTTGCATCTGTTTGAATCGTAATTATGTTAGTACTTCTGAATGCAGGCAAATACACTCTGAAAAATACAGATTCCAGTTAGAACAAAAAAGGCTTTCACACCCTAATGCCTTATATGAGAACCTTAAGTTTCACAAATAACTTTTTTATCTTAAAGACATCTATATAAAGGGATTTAACACAGCCAGAAGCCAGTATGCTGCTGATATGAAGAACATATCATTTAATTTAAAAAACAACAACAACTTTTTAATCTCTCAAAAAAGCATATAAATAACTTAAGAATCCTATATAACAAAAATGGTACTTGAAAATGACAAAAAGATTCTTTGCTGATCATAAGGTGCTGCAATAAATCACTAAGGAACATTTCATTTTTAGAGTGTAAGAAAATGCAGACTGCATTACTGTATATGCACTTGATTAAGTACAGCACACATCAGGTGCAGATCAGTTTTTAATAAATCCAGGAATATTTTGGTCCATATTAAATCAACACACCTAATTCATTCAATATTTAAGTGATTAATACTTCACAGACTATGTTGGTTCAGAGCAGCTTTAATTGATTTAGAATCATTGATATAATCAAAAACAATTTGGCTCAAGCAGCAAACCATAAATGTTTCTTTTTAACTCATATTAAACTGGGTATCATTTAGCATTAACTATATCGTTAGTTACTTAAAAAATCAAGTGTAGTTGTAAGATAAACTCACCAAGTAGTGTACTTTACACACACATTACGCACTATTTTGTTTTATACCTAAATCTTTCCAGGTAACCCCTGAAACCATTTAAGTGCCCTCGGTGTCCGTGTACTTCTAGTTGGAATCACAAAAAGTGGAAACATAACAATAAAGAGAAGAGCTGTAAAAAGCATTGCCGACTGTGTCATCTGTAATTACACATTTAAAAATACCCTTTTTAATAAAAAATGACTTTTGCATAAACCTACAGTATCTAGCACTATTGTGTGATCTCTTGTGTGAAGGCATTATTGGTTTGTCTTCAGTCGTTTAGGCCTAAATGAAGTCGTATTACCCCAGGACACACAATGATCATTTTCCATTATTGATCATAAACTTTCATGCTTCATGCATGTGATTGCTGTGCACCTGCAAAATCAAAGTCCATGAATATCTAGACAAAACTGTGCATGTGTGTGTGAGAGTAATAAATTTAACTGTTTTCACAGTTTTTTTTCCCAGTCTGTGTTTCTAAAGCTATTCCTCACCCATTGGTTACACCTGTTCACTCTAATTAGCACTGCTTGATGCCCATGTTGCCGAGGTAGGATGAATCACAGGCCTTCAGTGCCACCTACCCTCCCTCCCCACACACACACACACACACAGAGAGAGAGAAAAGGAAACATAACCACACACTCACTGTAGAGTTTATTTTCTGTCATGGCCCACAAGTAGTCATTTATCGTCAGCCCCGTTTGGAAGTGACTAAAAAACGGAGAATGTGGAGACGGAGAACTGATGGTAACAGAGTTGGGTAGTGGTAAGATTGTGGCCCCATGCCAATCACTCTCTGCTAAAATACAGCAGTAATGAGACGGGTCATAAAATGCTCCTCGCTTCCATTATGAATGATGAGATGCATTAAAGCTGACAGGGTATTACCTGCCAGTAATTAGGTTTTGTCATGGATTGAATTATTTCAAAGCGGGCTATCTTGGTAATCATGCAATTTGCGGGGGAGACGCTTTAAGCTGAGTAAAAGGGAGCGGGAGAGAGAGAGAGAGTAGGGGACGCTGTAACCCCTTCTTCTTTCTCTATCCTCCCGCCACCACTTCATCTCGCGCATTATCACGTCAATTATTCACCGAAGATATCTGAATTATTGGGGGTGATGAGCTAGAGAGTACCATCACCAGACTGCGCCGAGCGAGGTGAACGCATCAGTCAGTCACATTACGTGACGCTCGCACGAAACAGTCCAGCACGCAGCCCGCGTGGCGGGAAGCGCGCGCAGTCTTGGCGAACGGACGTCGTTAAAATGAAGAGCTGCTTATTATTTCGCCTCACTCTCTCGCTCTCGCTCACCCCCTCTTTCTCTCTCTCTTTCACACACAGACTTGCGATGTAACGTCAGCAAAGAGAGGGATATCCGACAGACGACCACCCCACTTCATCCGAGGAATTCAGGTTCGTTTTTGTGGTAGAAATGAAAGCGGGAGTTTAATTACCGGGCTTCACAAAGGGAGAACTCTTTTTTTCGTGGAGGGTTGAAGTAAAAAAGATATTTCCTGGTACTCTTACCCTGGTTTAAGCCTCCTTTGAGCATCTCCTGCGACCATTCATTTCACGGAAGCTTCAACTTAATCCCAGTTTTAAACCGCTGCTAGTAAGGTACAGAGAATCTAATGCTTTCGCGCACCCACCACAGTCACTCACATTGTAACAGACGCAACCGACTCTAACTCTTTGCTTCCTTATTTTGGAGAGAACCCGTCAAAGTAGTTGGCAATTATCCCGAGATCCTTTATCCTAACAACCTTAATTAGAACAAAAGACCATCACCAATTAGTTCCGGTTTAGGGTCAAATTAAAACACTGCATGAACAATCGTTTCCAAGCTTCTTAATGAGGCTGCAGATCAGAATATGTTTGAGGAGGAAAAAAAGATCTGATTGAAAGATACTGTACCGAGGAAAAGTTGCCGATTAAGACGAGATGGTAGCTCAAATATAGCCCGTTCCCTTGTCAAGTTCCAGGTGAGCGGATTAAAAACACGCAGCCCGCCTCGGTGCAACTCCTCCTCGCTCCCGCTCTAAAAAGATTCCCCTCCTTCTCCCCACAATGGCTGTTTCTTCGCTCGCGGTCTCGTTCCCTCCCTGGCAGCAAAGCAAAACAGACCTGAGCCGGCCCGCACGTCTCCTTGCCTATTTAAGCACCTTCACCAGGTCCCTAGTTAGCAGCACACTCCAGCTCATCCAAGAAGCTGACAAGCACCGTTAGGGAAGGCAGCGCATGTTGCTCTAATGGACCTCATTAAGTTCTACTTACAGATGTTCTCTTAACATAATTGATCTGCAGCGAGTTGAGAGGACGGCAACCTATTCCCTAGCCCCCAATTATGGCCTGGTAATTAGATCCCCAACCTCCAGTTCTCCACATTCACCCTTCTAACATTCCGAAATATCAAAGTATCTCTTTCTCTCAAAGCAAACCCTCCTGCCTCCCCCACCACCTAACCTTCGTGTCTCCACCTCCTTTGCTCCCTCCCCTCCCTAAGACTCCATTCCTCTGACAGTATTGACAGTCAGATCTGCTAACCTTTGTAGTGAAGCCAGACTTAGTAGTGCACTCACTCCAATTGACAGAGCTCAGTCTAGCTTTTTTCCCTCTCGTTTTTTGCGCTCTCTCTCTCTCTCTGGTTCTCCTTTTCTCTCCCTGCTGAAATACCCAGGGAAAGAGTGAAGGATGGAGCATGAGACACATATGGAGGGGGGAGACGGATGGATAAAAACAAGTTTGCACTTTTTGATAAAAGGTTGTAATGATAATATCTGTCAGGGGAGGATCTCTTTTTTTGCACAATGCCTTTTTATCTTTAATAATTCCTCTGATGGTGAACGTGAGTGCAGGAGGGATAGGCAGGTGGTGGTGTGAACGGTGAGCAGAGATGGCGCTGTTTATAATGCCAATCAGAGCCACTCCCTCTACCCACTTAATTATCCGTCGTGCTAAAACACAGAGCACTTTAGGGAAATATGAATGTCACGCTTACGCACTTAAAAGACGAGACTGTTTCGTCACACAGGGAGAAGAGGAAGCTGGGGTGGGTGCACTTGGTGCCAATCATTGGCGTAAATTTTTCTAGATCATGCACAGGTTTTGGTGTAAACGTGACATGAACATGTAGGCAATAGTGCTTTGCGAGAACACAAACATGGTAATATGTGATTTTTATTTTCTTTTGAAGCCTTACAGGTGTTCGATTAAAGTTCAAACAGGTCCAGTCTGTAAATTTCCTTCCTTAACTTGCACTGTTTCAAGAGCCTACAGTATAAGCAAAGTGCAGGAGTATTATTGCAGGAGTGATTCTATGCGTTCATTGATTATAGGGAGTATTCATTGTGATTTTAGCCTTGAAGCGCAGTCTCATTAGTGGTATTTCTGCAAAATTTTGTAGACAAGGTGCGTCCTTTGTCAATAGTAGTTACTCAGAGGTCACTTCCAAACCAGGTAATTTTATATTGGTAAACACAACATATTTGCATGTTAAAAGTTCAACAAAGAGTAACAAAATCGAAATAAAAAATCCCTCCGCTGCACCAATAGTCTTGTGGGCAGTGTGCGACATATAGTACAGTTGTGCTTCGGGTGTCCCGAGTTCGAGTCCTGCCTCACGCACCTTTCCCGATCCCATCCCCCCTCTCTCTCTCTCCCACTTGCTTCTTGTCTCCACTGTCCTGTCAAGAAAAAAGCAAAAACACCAAAATAAATAAATTCCCTCATGTGAATTTCCCAGTCACATTGATTTCTATTGAGATGACTGCATTTCACCTGTAGAATTGCGCCGTACAAAGGTAAATGAGACCACACCTTTAGAGGGGCTTGGACCCTTTTTGATGATACTGGGGTCGTGGTCTCAAGTATTGCTGGACTAACAATATTTTTTATGAACAAATTAAAATGTTTACTGTGAGAATAAGTGTTTAATGAAAAGGCTATATTTAGTTTTATTTTATTTTGTTTCACCCGAACAGAAAGCAGGCTGCAGATGAGTGATAGCGAAGTAGAGTTTGTGTCTATAACCAATGTGTCATACTGTACATTTGTAAACTCTGGGTTAATATTTTATTTGCATTTTTGTGTGTCAGAATCATCGATTGGACAAAATATGCAATCCCATTGTGCATCGGTTTGGCTGATTTACTCCCAAATGTAGTTTTTTTCTGCATAGAATTTTGACCATAAGCACCAGAAAAAAACGGTCTCTTCTTTACTCTAATTATCATGTTTTCTGTTACTGGTTAACATAGATTATTTTTTTTTTATTCCCTCAGACTGAAACAAACTTCAGCATGTGAAAGTTTCTCTGACTTTACAAAGCACATGATTATTTAATGAGGCAAATGCTGTTTAGGTTATTGGTTGCTAAACAGTTGGCCATTATATTCTTAAAACCGTATTGTTTCACATTGTATACCAGAAACTGGGTTTCATAACAAGCGGTGGTAACCAAATTTCAAATTTCCAAGTGTGAAACATTGCTTTACTTAATAGCCTGGGATTAAGTACATTGTGACACACATATTTAATTATATTCAAGAGAGATGATTTTGATCAGATAGAACCAATCAAGGTTTTTATTATGTATTATCTGCAGTCATCATATAGCGTGCATTAGTGTCTGGATTCCCTGCCATGTGGCGATTTATATACTTCTTTTACTGGTTGTTGCCCCATTGAGATTCATGAATGCACCTTTATATTCATCCAGCACATCTCATCATCTTTTCCTAACACTTTTTAAAATCCCAAACTAAGTTACCCACACTTTTCTTCCACAATCTAGTAAGCACCTCCTGACTCTGGTACAGATTCACATTCAATCTAATTCCACATACTCTCCTAATTCTCTGTTCCTAGTGGACACAAAGGGACACGTGTGACTTTGCACTAATGACCACAAGAGCCTCTGCTTAAAGAGACACCCAATAATTGCTTCAGGTAGGTGACCCTCAACTAGGGTCAAGGGATGCCTAGTTTTTAATGACAACTTTTGTACTCCCAACCTTGCTCTCTCTGCCCTGTAGACCAATTTTAGTTTTTGGCCGAGAGACAGCTAAAGCGTATAATAGAGACTCCTCAGCAAAGTCTGAAGAATCACCTTTAGTAATGGGCCTGAGGGGACACCTTTGAAGTTAAAGAACACCCAGACCACAATATACTGGCCTATCCTATTGTCGCAGTGGGAATCAATGGAGATTACTTAATTCAACCAGCAATTAATTTGTTAAGGCCAGTCTGAGAGCTAGAATATCCAACGTATCATATCCATATCGCAACGTGACTCCATTGCAGAAGGAGGGCGTTCCTTGACTGCCTGAAGGCCGGTTGTAAGTAGGTACAAGGTCTGCAGTGAGATGAGATCATTTTAATATGCCACTACTTTTAACATTCAGGATGATTTTATGGATGTTGAAGTTCTATTGCTCATGTCAGCCTTTCTGATTTGTGATGTTTGTATTTTATAGTCATTATGTTTAGAGTAAACTGCTTCTTTTTAAAAGGTTGCATAAATTTGCAGACAAAATAGACCATTAAATTAATTAGACCATTACCTTTTTGTTGAGTGTCTCCACAATCCACCGCACTGGATATATATTAAAGCTATGGATATATATTACATATATATATATATATATATATATATATATATGTGTGTGTGTGTGTGTGTGTGTGTGTGTGTGTATATATGTGTAACAATTCCAAAACAGAGATTCTGGATATTTGCAAATGTGAATGGATGCGTGTAGGAATGAATAGTTGTATGTCCTTAACTTCAGTTATTTTGTATGAATCCAAGTAACATAGAGCCCACAATTAAACATTTTATGTGATTAAATATCTATTATGATGAGTATCTTGCTGTTATTTATACTTGAGCTTCTAGGTCACGTTGGAGTTTGGAGGTCAGTTTTATGCTTTCCAATTAAATCTTCCATCACAATGGAGCCTTTACAGTCAATAAACCAGCCAGTGCCTTTTGAGTGTTAGGCCACACACAGCCACATGTTTTCAAAACCACAAGAAGATGAGCATTTGAATAATATTTCTACAAGCCTTTAATGATAACCTTGAGCAATACTGGTACCTGCTACATAATATCTATTGATTCTATCCAGCATGATTTCCTTGAGTAGCTCGGTTGAAATGACTTGTGTGTTTGGAACTAAGCATTTCAAACAGACTGCTGTATACCTCTGCGGCAATCAATCAGCCTTAATCCAAAACCAATTTACTCCGCCTGAAGAGGAAAATATCTTTTAATCTCTTGCCGACAATCCCTGATTGCAGTGCTGAGCATCAGTTGACAGTAAAATGGAGTCTTGCTTGTGATGGAACCTCTAGTTTATGTACTACACAAAACAGTCTTTAACAAGACTTGTTATATACACACTATAGGCAAAGAGATGCTGTAAATTGCAGTATAATTGTCATTTGAGTTCATTCTGCTCAGAAGCGGTGCAATTATTGGTGCATACGTGTAGGGACAGTTTTTTTTTCAGTTCAGTTCAAGGTCTATCTTTGAAAACTCAAGTATTTCATTTTGAGCACAACCACTAGTACAAATTGAACAAAAAAAATTTTTTTTTTCCAACTCCTACATCGTCCAATCAATTAAAAAAAACTGTAAACTACAACTAAATCTTATTCCACTTTGTCCATTCGTCTGTTTCGTTACAGCCCTAAATATAAAATTGCAATCTCTTAAATATTCATATCAACTAGCACCAAGCTGTCATGCATTAAACACGTGTATTCAATCTCATTATCTATAGTAAGAGCAGACAGACTTACCTTTTTTATTTTTAAATCTTATGAAAAATAGAGAATTCATCCCAAAGCTAACTACAACTAATGAGGGCGCTGAGCCTCACCTTTTGTTTCCTTGTGACGCATCAGTTACTGCCATCACTAATGTCGTTCATTGGCGGTAAACTGTCAAATCTTCACTTTATACTGTAAAAGGCGATGAATAGTTTGTATTCGTGATGAAACTGATTGTTGTATCAATGCTTAAAATAAAGCAAAACAGAGGCTATAAGGTGCAGTTTGTCCCTTTTTGACCCATCAAAAGTATCTTAATCACATCTGCTTTGTCTTGATAGCAAATAAAAGGAGTCAAAATATGCAAGCAACTTTGTCTCGCTGACAAATGACTCCAGAGGCCCAGGAACAAAACCAGACATCTCGTTGTAAAGTTTTGGTGCTGCTGATGCTGTTTTGGAGGCTGGGGGGTTGATCTCAGAGTCTGTCAGCCAGTTAGATGAGGCTCTGATTTTCATCTGCGTGTATATCTGGGAGCACTAATTGGCAAGATGAAGCGATGATTGATGTCACTGATGTTCTCCTGCGCTCTTGCTGCAATTTTCCCACCCACACGCGTCAAGTCAGTGTAATGACATGGTGTTGCTACCGTAAAAGTTGCCCTTTTACATTGATCTGAGATCAGCGCTGTGCCATTTCTTAAAATAATTAAGCCTGCGATTCAAGGAGGGGGAGCTAAACCTTGATCAGCACACGAGAGGCAATGACATGACGGCTCATCCTCCATCTGCTTTGACATTGTACAGTCTCTCCCTTTATTCGAAACATTGAAGGACATCACCTCTCTGTTCAGTGCCATTAGCCTCTAGCTCATTCTCTTCCCCAACGCTAACTGATTCAAAACACACAAGGTGAGGTCCCCGGGATGAACTAAAAGCGTGCGCAGACAGGCCTCACAATGGCCTCATTACAAAAATGAGCTGGAATAGAGTGTGGTAAGTGTTCAAACTCTTGTTGTTCCTGGGAATGGAAGCATTTGCGCTTTGGTGAGCTTTTCAAAACATACTTAGCATGAAATTAATTTTCTGCACGTCAATAGGTGGCATTCGAAGACCCTACTTCTGTTTGAATGAGAAGCATTAACCTTCACCTTCAGCAAGAGCTGCGAATTTGGCAGATTCCAAAACTCATAGGCTTAAAACATAAGAGACTTAGTCAAAGCAATACACTTATTTCCATGCTATTGAGTGCTCTCAAGGTAAGGCTATGCAAGTAAGATTGAAAGGAAAATCAGCTGAAGTGGCTTTTAGATGTCATTATTTGACTAATATTTTGGACCCTGATGGTGAATCTCTCTGATACAGCCTTGACTAACTTTGCAACCTTTTTCTAGTATGTAAGTTGGAGGTATAAAAAAAGGATTTAAAGACGATTGCCTTCGCTTTGCTATGATCGATCCTTAGAGAACAACTTTCCATCATGCAGAGGGGGGCCTGAGCTGGAGACGACAGCTAATTAAGATGGCTAATCGCCACATTTCACAGTGGCTAGAACAACTGTCACTCTTTACGATCCGCTCGACGGCTGCTGCACAAGCGCGTGACATCATAAAACCATGCCAGTTATCCACCCTAATGTCCAGAGTCATGTCTTGCTTTTGAATATGTTTACTTCTCTTTAACACAGTATGCAGAACCGCTATCCCATAATGCCACGGGAGGTGAGGAACCATCAGATTCAAAAGGGATAAAAATGGCAGAGATATGTGAGCCAGGAGACTCTTTTCAAGTTTTATAGTTCTAAGAAAATTTTCCTTGTTCTACAATGCCAAAGTGAATTGTTTTGGGGGTTAGTATGTTATAGGTGAAAGAATGTATGAGTCTACAGATGTTGTAATATGCTGCACACTTGGATGCCTACAGAAAATACTTTATTATGAAATTAAAGGGATAGTTCACCCAAAATTTTAAATTCTGTCATTAATTACTCACCCTCATGTCCTTCTAAACCCGTAAGACCTTCATTCATCTTCGAAACACAAATTAAGATATTTTTAATGAAATCCTACATTCTGATATAGAACCCAGATGCCCTGCACCTTGTTTACGAGCAGAGGGATGCACACGCATGCGACGTGGTACTCTCGTGAACACGTGTCGAAAACTGACACAGAAGAGAATAAATTGCTGAATGAAGTCGTTATTTTTGTTTTCTTTGTGCATAAAAAGTATTCCCGTAGCTTCATAAATTTACAGTTGAACCACTGATGTCACACGGACTATTTTAATAATGTCCTTACTACCTTTCCAGACATGGAACGTGGTAGTTCCCTTGCTATTTATGGAGGGTTAGAAAGCTCTCGGATTTCATCAAAAATATCTCAATTTGTGTACCAAAGATGAATGAAAGTCTTACAGGTTTGGAACAACATGAGGGTAAATAATTAATGACAAAACTTTCATTTTTGGGTGAACTATCCCATTAAGTGCATGCTATTACAGTACGGCTATTCAAATGCAGCCATGCCTTACCCTAATGAGTGGTTTAGGTTCTTCAACAACACTTAAAATTAACTCATGACCTGATAGATGAGCTTTTAGTCGTGATATACCCTTGAAGAGATTAGCAAGATCAGGGGCTTTTTGATGCCAAGAATCTGCAAATATGATGGCACCCTTCCAAGGGGCCCCTTCCTAACATATGAAGGCAGCTACATATTTTCATGTCTAAAGAACAATACTATGGAAGGGGCATGATAAACTGGACAAAAATTGTTTAATATGGACCCACGAACTCCCTGGAACCCAGAAGTTAAGCTATAGAAAGCTATATCCATACATCAGCCAGTTTGTCTTCATCGCATACAGTCCCTAGTACGGAAGGCAGAGAATATTATAAACATCCGGCAGACTCGGATGATGCACCCGTTCCTTTTTTTTTTACATTTGGTTTCTCATGTCACAACCCCTGTGAGCTTGATGGGAATGTGTTCTGGCATAAAGCTGCAAATTAGGCGTGTAGTTCAAGCTTCTTTTGGTGGTTCAAAGCCAGCCAGGATTGAGGCTTTTTTCCCTGATTCATATGGTACACAGCGACAAAAACGGGGTTGATGTACTTTTTTATTTCGCTCCGTGTTTTTGTGTAGGAGCTTGCGAGTCCCCTCCTTTATGTTTTAATTGGCTGCTCTCTTTGCATGTCAGGGGACTCGGTGGAATACTTACTAATCCTTCAGCGACGATCAGACCGGATGCCGTTCTCGGGAGGGTGCGAAAAGGCGTTTCAGACACCCTCCTCTCATATCGCGCCCCATTGTAGTTCAGATTGCTCTGACGCCATCTTCACAGTTGCCCAATCTAAGGTGCATCTTCTTCAAACGTGCTGAATTATCACATGTAAAACAACTGGGATGAATATATCTGTGGCTTTGTCAGGAAATGTAAAGATTTTAATGGCAGATGAGCAGAAAGAAACACCAAAAACGTAGTTGAGTGTAGAGAGACTGTACAGCTCAGGTAGTTCAAGGCCCATTATTTTCCAATATGAGGCTGTCTGTCTTTGCAGGGACTCTTTCGCCATGATAGGAGAAGCAATATTGAAAATGGAAGTGGATGCGCAACTGAGCTGAAGCATTGGGCCCACCAAATTGAAGGCAGGAGACAGAGGCCTATGAGCCGGCGTCTCATCAAATGGCTCATGAGGCCTTGCATTTTTTTTTTTTTTCACTAAAGCGATTTGCGCATCCTCTGTGCGGAGATGAACACCACCCTGGCTAAGCCCTGACGAGTGCTTATAAGAGAAAACTGTTTGGGAGTGATT
>JAFVLL020006322.1:0-10954 GCA_021397915.2 Tor tambroides | reverse complement strand
ACAGATAAATACATTTAGACCACTTAACTTAATGATTGCTATCAGGATGTGAAGAGACTTTCAACCAGAATAACAAAAAATGTTTCTGAAGACAATCACCTATGACACCTTTAATAATGACACAGTGTGATATGTCATGTGATGTTGTTCATCTGAGGTTCTACTTTCCAAATTTTAAGACCTGCCAAGGACCAGATGATTTTTTATTATGTCCTAATACAGAAAACCATGGAATTCAATAGGGTGTCCTAACTTTTTCACATGACTGTATATGTCCATCCATCTGTCTATCCCTCTGTCCATCCTTGTTGTTTCCGATCTCTTTTAGCCATTCAGGTGAACAGAAAGCACTCAGGAAATGAAAGGTGTTTATTAAAGCCACGCTGATTACCTCACAATTACCAGCAATCAAAGACAAGACCATGCAATCACCTGCGGTCCACATTTAACCGCTCACACAAACAGAGCCACATGATGCATTCATGACGCTCCTATTTGGAGACATTCAGAGGTATGTTTTCCACACAATATTCAAGAGCCTCATCAAAACATGCAGTGCGAGACCCTCATGCAACCACACAAAGGATTTCAGGACCACGGACAGCAACACGTGTGCCATTCAGCACCAAGGACAAGGTCCCTGATGAGAGCGCTCAAACAGTGAAAGCAGGAAAACGGATTCAATTTATCTGGGATCGTTTTGGCATATTTTATATTTTTCATTTCATTTTCAGAAGGTCCACAGATAATATAAAATGAAATATTATGTATTTATATAATTATAATGCAAATGGTAAAAAATGATACATGTTAAGAGATTTATTTTGTGTTGTTTTATAGTGTAAGTTGTGATTTTATTATTTTCATTGTGATGGATGTGCTGCATTGTATTATTTACTGTTCTTATTTATATAATGCTTGACAGTAACAACATATTTGCATGTGTACAGCATTATAGCAGAGGGGAAATTCATTATATTTTAATTCAGTGTTTTTTATTGTGCCAAAATCAGCCATAATTAAATCTTCTATGACCATTTCCACCTTCTCCAACTTTTACATTTACATTTAATCAATTAGCAGACACTCACTGACTAAAGCGTCTTACAAATGAGGAACATCCCAAGCAATTTATCATAAAAGCCAACAACATTTGCAGTACACAATGCCAAATTTCAAGAGTAAGTTTAAGTGATACGCAAACTAGAGCAGAAAGAAAACGCAGGAAAGTTTTTTTTTCCTCATGTACCTTCATAAATGCCCTCCGCACAGCAGATTTATATACAAATTCACAATGAAATGTACCACACAAACTGTTAATATCAGACCGAAATGATCAGATCTTGTTAAAAAGACACAATTTTGGGATTATTTCAAACAATCTGCAGAGCCGTAGGTGCTACACACACTCAGGAACAGCATAGATCAGACAACATGTATCCTATATCCTCCATATTACCTTATCGAGACTGGCAGGCCGAGTTTCTAAATAAAGAATAGCCGTCGTTAACATGCAAACGTGGGTGGTCATGTGTTAATGTTTTCAAACATAGCAAGTCATTTTTGCAGCTTGGTTTCAACAGATGGTCTTTTTGGACTTTGGAAGAAGTTTAGAGATTCCGTAGAACATTTAAGTCTTTTATCCAAAAAATAAATAAATCAATCAATCAATGAAAATGCTATTGCTCAATATTTGACCTTCTAGTGTTCTCTGCTGCCGGGTAAAGAGGGTAAAACCCTAGTTTCACCTACTCTCATAATAAGAGCTTCCCTGTCTTACTGTAGGAGTTTAATTAGTCCCATATCAGATATACAATGTAAAACAATCTAATTAAGAGCTGCCTTTCCATTCATCAGTGAGGAGGACACAAGAGAACGAGAGAGAGATCAGACAGATCCTCCTGTCTCATTACCAGAAGCAGACATTAGATCACAGGTGCACCAAAACGCCCACACCGAGCATCATTACCGTAGGGACCGTGTGTAACGCAAATAGTGGGACTGCGTATGCTAGTCGTCATCATCATTTGCACACCTGTACTGTTACAGTGATAGCAAGCAGTACTGTATTCATATTCCACAAACACTGCGGCTATGGCTTTTTCTAAATCCCAAACCACATTAAACTTCTGCAATTAATTAAGCCCCGAATCGCTTAGTGTACACACTCCACACAAACTTTGTTTTGTAGATAATTTCAGGCTTAGATGGGCTGATTTTGGGCTATTTTGGTTTTTGTAAACTTTATAATTAAGTTTAAGAATCTCCCAAAGAGAGTTTACGTGCTTACTAAGCAAACAATTCATAAAGTCAAATGTATGTTATTGGGGAAAGAAATAATTTAAGTATTTCTGACTCTCCTAAACTTTTGGAAAATTTTACTTCACATGTAAATGTCTTTAATGCCATTCTGGAAGTTTATTCACTGTGCATGTCAAGAACAGAAAACAAAAAACATGTGAAATCTCATGTAAATTGAGTTTTATCGTATTGTCAGTTTTTTTAATTTTATTAATGATCTTATTTCAGATAAATATAAAAAATTATATAAATATAAAAATGATATAATAATTAAGGTAAAAAAATTATATGTATACATGCAAATAAAAATCAAATGAATTAGAAAAAAACCTATTTATCTAATATAAAAATGCTAAATTATATATTTAGATATTTGTATATATATATATATATATATATATATATATATATAATATTATAATATTTATTATATATTTAGATATATAGAGATTATATAGATTAATATTTAGATATTTATGTATATTCTGATAATCATTAACAAAAACATTCTTAAAAACTAAAAAATTATCATAATATTGAAAAAATTCTAAATTACATTTGAAATTATTATTATTATTATTATTATTCCTTGCATACATATTCACACACACAAGAGAGACATAAATACCAAATTAATTTATAATTGTATTATGTATTATTATTTCATGCAGTGTATGTCATTTTGGGAAAAAAGCATCTTCCTAATGCATTAATACAACGTAAATTTATCCATTTATAGCAGCCTTTTTTAATTACAATGCAAATCGAGTTCACTTTTTTCAAAGTTCCAGTGGTCAAAGCAATCCAGTTTCATGTTTACTGGCACATAAATGCACAAAGAAAAAATGAATGTGACGTTGGTTACACACCAGACAGACAGACTCTTCCTGTCTAAGTGGGAAGCCAGAATAAGCTGCAGTGCATTCCAGACTTTATGACGATAGTCAAAAGTCTGGCTACGCAAGTCGTAGCATGTTTATGACTCGCCTGAGCGTCAGTGGGATAATTCTGAGCTTTCAAAAACTCAGCAGGACCTTTCGTCTCGCACCACACACATCGACCCACAGATGGTGGAGATGGTGAGTGAGTGTGTGTGTAGGGGTTTTAGCAGTAATGGTCCTTTTCTGAGATTCATCTGAAGTGCGTTAATTCTTACTGAAGGTTATTTTCCTGAGTGAGTCGTAATCAGACGACACGGTCTACTGCTGAGTCTGAGATCCACCTGAATCACTTTCCTAATCACTGGTGAATCTGAGAGAGTAATAATCAAGTCCCGAGCACCGCATGGACGCTTCTTAATGGCCGTCATACATGATGTGCTCTTCTTCAATCAATGCGAGCTGAGCGCCTGGGAGAGAAAAGAAAATATTTTACCATTATTTTGATGCACATCA
The DNA here is from genome assembly GCA_021397915.2 of Tor tambroides. Classification (NCBI taxonomy): domain Eukaryota; kingdom Metazoa; phylum Chordata; class Actinopteri; order Cypriniformes; family Cyprinidae; genus Tor; species Tor tambroides. Next base: position 7,259 of record JAFVLL020006322.1, on the reverse strand, counting down.
TAAAATCACATGGATATTACCTAGATTTAAGGTTTAAAAGGTTTTAATAGGTAATTTTAATTTGCTGAAAATGTACTCACCCTCAGGCCATCGAAGATATAGATGAGTTTGTTTCTTCATTAGACTTGGAGAAATGTAGCATTACATCACTTGCTCACCAATGGATTATCTGCAGTGAATGGGTGCCGTCAGAATGAGAGTCACAAAACAATAATAACAACAATAATCCACAAGTAATCCACACAACTCCAGTCCATCAATGAATGCATTGTGAAGCGAAATAAATTATTTTTGGATTATTGTAATGTTTTTATCAGCTGTTTTGAGTCTCATTCTGACGGCACCCATTCACTGCAGAGGATCCATTGGTGAGCAAGTGATGTTATGCTACATTTCTCAAGAAACTCAACTTGAGAAATTTTTGGGTGAACTGTTTCTTTAAATCAGCAGGCATTCAAAGCAAAACAAGATATTCAATGAGAAAACAGTAAGCGTGACTTACTCTTGGATCATTAAAAATGGGCAGTACAGACATCCAAGAGGGCTGAAAAGGAAAATAAAGAGCAAATGATTATACTTTGATAAATGATTACAAAGACAATAAATAAATAAATAAATAAATAAATAAATAAGCAAACTGTTTTTATGTAGAATTTGCAGAAGTTTCATTCTTGGGAAGAGGTATTAAGTACATAAGAAAACAATTAGAACATTTTTAAATAAAATATAATAAATATAAATAATAATAAAATAATAATGAAACATTTAATTGAAGTAAAACTGCAGCAAATCTAAGACCAGCGTGTCATCTTTTTTTTTTTTTATTCTAAATTAAATTTATTAGAAATGAATCACCTACCTTTGCTCATCCAGCCACAATCAAATCAGCATCCTCCTGCAAACACACCTTGACCAATCACCCTCTTCCTCCATCCTTAGCCCCTCCCATGTTTAAAGCAGTGGAAGCTGTTAAATCTGCGCTGTCAGCTTTAAGACTGCGGTTACGGTTCATTACCAGTAAACAAGTTTGTCTCAGCTGCTTTTTTTATGCGTTAGTAGTTTGTGGTCCAAGCGCTAGTTTGGTAGAAGAGGAGGAGAGCAGCTCGTGTGTGTGTGTGTGTGTGTGTGCTTCAGGATATGATAAATGAGTCTTTACGACTCTAGCTGTGCTAAACTGCTTCCCTCCACTGCTGTGATGACAAAGTGATTAATATTCCTCAAGCATTGAGCTAATTCATCACGATCATGTGCGTGCGTACGTGCGTGCGTGTGTTTAGCATGGACTCTGGAAACCGTCAGTTGACGTGAGAGGCTTTGTGCCAGAACAAACAAATATTGGACTACATGTGCGCTATCTTAAGCTAGACCTATAACATGAAGGCTTGAGAATCAGAAACACACATTTGCTCGGTTTTTGTCTACCTGCCACATCTCACCTGCTCCATCCTGTGACTGGAGCGAGTTGCCATGGAAACAAACTAATATCAGAATCACATGCTTATTTATCAGTGTTGAAGAAAGTGAGATGTGAATCTTTTTTCCTTTCTTTCTGCGGGGTCGTAGTGGGATCGCTGAGGGAGAGCACAGGGATTTGTGGGTAATATTACATCATAACAGAGAGCTCATTAGCACCTTTCACCTCTGCAAAAGGGGACCAGGAAATGAAATCTCATAGCAACTACATTTTCACACAACAAACAAACTCCATCGCAAATGTCCACATTGTTAATAGGCCACATGGAAGGGGGTTTTGATCTGACAAAAACGTCAAAGCAAGATTCACATCAACACTGCATGCTAAAAAAAACAATCCTAAACAGTGTGATAAAATGCTAAACAGAGAGATTATATGCTAAACCAAAGACTATAGAATACCTTAGTCTTAAAGAGACTTTGGCTAAACTCAAATAATATGCCAGTTGACTGTTGGTTTGTAGCAAATTGCCTGTTTTTAAATGCATCTCAAAAGGTAAAAGATCAAGTACTCAAGAAGGAAAAAATTGGAAGAAATGGATACCGCATGGATACGTCTTCTACGTATATTTATGCTTTGATTTGAACGAAAACGGCGCATCCGGTATGCGGCTAACACAGAAGAGCGTACGCAGTTTCCGTCCAGTGGATATTCTCCAAAATGCCGCTACCCAGCAGGCACACAACGTCATAAGATGTTGATATTTGGTTAAATTTCGGTTGTGACGTCGGGTGACCAAAATTCAATGTAAATTCAACTTCTAATGTCAATATTAAATTGATGTCCAATTCCGACGTCAGCTGACGTTGATATTTTGTGGTTTTTAGGTTGTGTAACCAAAATCCAACGTTAAGTCAATGTCAGATTAACGTCAAATACTGACCTCAACTCGATTTTCATTTTCAACCAAAATGACGTCTGTCCGACGTCATGTCCAACATCAACCTGACGTTATATAGATGTCCGCTGCCTGCTGGGTAGGGTGACGCTGAGGAGACGAATTTGAATAAAGTCGTTTTTTTTTTTTTCTTTTGCGCACAAAAAGTATTCTCGTAGCTTCGTAAAATTACGGTTGAACCCCTGATGTCACATGGATTATTTTACCGATCTCCTTGCTGCGTGTCTGGACCTTGATCGTGTAAGGACCCTTGCTGTCTATGGAGGGTCAGAGAGCTGATTTAATTTGTGTTCCGAAGACGAACGGAGGTCTTATGGGTTTGGAACGACATGAGGGTGAGTAATTAATGATATAATTTTCATTTTTGGGTGAACTATCACTTTAAAACCATCTATGGTTTAAACCATTTATGGTCCTAAAATAGGACCCTATGAAATGTTTTATCTTTTTATAAATTCTGCATTCTCAATTTTTCTGGATTTTTGATTTAATGCAAATTTATTACCAAAAATGGTGGTAATCAAATGAAGGCATAAAACATCATAACACAAGTTTCCTTATACAGCAAGAATGCAGACACTGTAAACAACATGAGCGTCATGCGTGCTTGAGCATGATAAAACTTTAGACAAACATCCTTCACAATAATAAAGTAAAATCAGGATCAATTTTGATAAATCACATCTACATCTCAAGTAAATGTACCAGCTAGGTTAGCTTCCCTCCTTGAGCTTTTGTTCTTCTTTAGGTTTTTCAGCTGTGTTTGTTTTTGAGTTTTCAACTTCAGACTTTGAAAAGCGCAATTAGAAGTGGGAACTCCAACTGGGGAACTTCTGTGTGCAAATAAAATGCATAAATGAGTCAAGATTTCACAGGGGTCATAAGAAAGAAGTGAACAATCATCTGCTAAGCGTACACCTACAAAACAAATGCTAGAGTTGCATATTTGTCCTCTGCAATCTGGTTGCCAGTTTTCTTTGTTGGCAATCATACTGTATATGCAAAGCTAAAGGTTGCATTGCTATATTGTTTCTTTGCACGGCAACAAAAACACTCTCCTGGTCCAAAGTCTGAGATATCAAGTAGGAATATCCTACATCCGAAACTGGATAGATCAGAATTCGACCCAACTAACCATCTTATGGCATCTTCATCGCCATTGTTGCATTCGGTTTGCTCAGAGGGGGGCTGTAAGACATTATTCTCTGTAAAGCCGCTTTAGGACAATGCGTATTGTGCAAAACTGAATTGAATTCAATTGATTCTTCTCTCAAAATGTGAGATCAGTGTTGCAGTGCCATCGTTAAAATCTTCAAATGCCACACGAACAAATTATATCACTTATTTTTGAAGAACATCCTATTAGAGAACTTCCTGACCTGACTGGAATAATTATCAGCAATTACCACACCGGAACAGTGCAAACGAGCGATCGTCAGAGCCGTTCATGATCAACCCCCCATACATACACGGTTTTGCTGACTTGATCACTCTTGCATGAACCTTCTGGATCTGGGTCATTCTCCCAGAGCTGCGTTTAATGAACTCATTTCAAAAACAATGAGGATGCGAAATGTCATGTCATTTCGTTATCTTACTGTTATTTTTTTAACTCAATGGAAAACGAACAATTAATTATACAAAGTCACAGAGCGTGAGATCGACAAATACAATTCAGTTTACTTGAGGTTGCTCTAAGCAGCATTTCAGTTCTCATACATCTAATATGCGCTAAAAATTCATACATCGATCTTAAAGTACACTATCGTTCAAAAGTTTGAGGTCAATAAGATTTTTTTATGTTTTTGAAGTCTTGCCAAGGCTGCATTTATTTGATAAAAAGTGAAAACAGTAAAATTGTGAAATATTCTTATAATTTGCTTCACTGTTTGCTTGATCGATTTAATGCATCCTTGCAGAATGAAAGTAAGTATTTCTTCTTTAAAAAGAAAATTAATATCCCAATTTTATGAATGGTATTCTATAGCAAGACAGTAGGCCAATTTCTGCACATAAAACCCCTTCACTACACACTGTTGGTGTTATCATTCAGCTAAATTCATTCATTCACCCGCTTATTTTATTAAATGAACAAGTTCACACATTTATAAACCATTATGGCCTCTGTGACCTTACATTTATTGACATTTAAAAATATATAAAACTCCTCAGCTGTGCCTAAAAGCTAAAAAATGCTGGCTTCGCAGTTGTTTTAGATCATTAGACATGGTATTGTCTTGCAAGCCTGTGTGAAATTTTGCTTGATAGATATCTGTATGCTTTCATGCATACGGAGCTCTCTTCTTGTGTACTGCAAAGGACTGTGGGTAATTTTAACTAAAAAAAAAAAAAAAGAAAAAAAACACATACATGGATCCTACTTAAAAATCAAAAGTATGCCATCCGAGCCTCTTTAAGTGTACTATTCTAAACATATACTATAATTTGGACTCATTTGAATACTGAATACTATCTAGGGCAGCTAGTGTGGAATTGGGACACAGCCATTTTGTCAATAATGAATCTTACAATAAAACTCTAAAATCTGATTCACGACTGCAAGTCAGATTCATTCGAATTTCATCTCCACAGGCTTTTTCTTCAATCAACTGAATCATTTGCTATCAAAAAAATGGATATTAGGATATATTCACAATGTGACATTTTTAATACAAGAACCACTTTATCAAGTTTGTTCCTCCAGTATTGGAGCTGGATGAGTGTTATTGTATTGTGTTTAAAATAGAACCCCTGGAGTCCAAATTTAATTACAATTTAATTAGGCAAGACATGTCTTAATGTTACCGAGGATGTTTCGCTGCTCACAGAAAATGAGAGCGAGCAGAATCTGACATTTGAGGTTCGGCGTCACAAATAAATTCAATCAAGCAGATGTAAGGAAAACGCACACCAGCCTCGCTGGAGACTCTGATGTTCTTAGATCTCACTGAAGGACGATACAGATACTATAAGCCTTACTGAGAGCACACAGCTGCTATAAACATTTAGCCGTTCCCTATATCTGTGCTTTTGTGGATTCTGGACTACTCAGCCATGGAGTTCGGCCCGCTGTGTTTACGTACAGTGTCAGATCAGATCAGACTGTATAATCAACTGTTATGAGCTGGTGAATTGTTGTTTTACTTTAAGAGCTTGCATAAATTCCACGTTCTGCTCACAGACTGCTGTTTATGCTCATTACACACACATACGCAGGTTTTATTATATAAGAAACATTGGAGCAAAGCTGTTTCTGATGAATTTGTGCAATGATATGCAAACGTCTGTGTGGACGATATTCCCAAAAGCAGAAATAAATGCACTGTCAATAATTACCAAATGCATTATGGCCTAATGGTTAGCGCATGTACTAATGTGTCTGAATGCGACATGTGTTGCATCCCGATCTCATTTCCCTCCTTTCTACCGTTATCTTATTCGCCTTTCTGAAGGGTAAAGAGAAAAACATTGACTGCCAGTGTCAATTCACAGGATCGATTCAGCACGTTAGTCAGTTAACTCTTAACACAACTGTTTTGCACCTTATGCTTCAGGGCTAAAGAAAACAAAAACTGAGCTTGCATGCTAATTGTTAGCCAAAAGCTACAACAATATTCCAGGGCACCTCCATTGTGTAGATATATATATATATATATATATATATATTTGGTTGAATCAGTGTTGCTGTTGTCAGGCTGCTTGTGAATAGAGAAGAAAATTTCACAAAAATACATTACCTTTAAATGTTTCAGTAGTGAAACCTATGTAATGTATATATATATATATATATTTATATAAAAATCTACAAAAAAAGTGCTAATTTCCATCTTGGCATTTCCGAGTGAAACTTTCCCCAGCTGAGAACAGAATCTCATTATCCCCAGAAACAGGTGATTTGGGTATATCTGGCACTCAGTGATGTCCTTAATTATGAAGAACGGGTGCCAAAATCTTTCCCTGAAGACTGGAAGACGTCGCCAGTATAACAGACACACACTCACTGCAAACAGTAGCTCTGTTCCAAAACTCATCCGGCTGCATTTCTAGACAGCACACTTGAGGCGCCTTCCCGATAGATTTTACAAAAAGTGCATTTATATGAAAAAATATTGAACCCATCTGCTGTTGGTCAGCGGAACAACTGCTTGCCATAAAAACACAAATTTAAGTTATGGATGCATGTTTCCACCACAGGATTAAATAATAATAATAATAATAATACAGGTAAGTGTGACTTTTTGCTTTATTATGAATTTTGACTTTTTCGTGCAATTCTGAGTATTTCAATTCTGAGAAAAAAAAAATCAGACGTAAACTCAATTCAGAAAAAAGCATCAAATTGCAATATGTAAGCTCAGAATTGCTAGAAAGTCAAATTCTGAATTTAATCACACAATTCTGTTTACATCTCACAATTCTAAGTTCACATCTCACAATTCTGAGTTTACATCTAACAATTCTGTTTACGTCTCTGAATTCTAAGTTTACATCTCTGAAATCTGAGTTTACATCTCACAATTCTAAGTTTACATCTCAATTCTGAGTTTACATCTCTGAATTCTATGTTTACATATCAATTCTAAGTTTACATCTCACAATTCTAAGTTTACATCTCTCAATTCTAAGTTTACATCTCACAAATCTGAGTTTATATATCACAATTCTGAAAAAAAAAATCAATTGCAAAATGTAAACTCAGAATTGCTGGAAAGAACTGAGTTTACATCTTGCAATTCTAAGTTTACATCTCAATTCTGAGTTTACATCTCTGAAATCTGAGTTTACATCTCTGAATTCTAAGTTTACCTCTCAATTCTAAGTTTACATCTCACAAATCTGAGTTTATATATCACAATTCTGAAAAAAAAAAATCAATTGCAAAATGTA
>JAFVLL020006321.1:13970-27111 GCA_021397915.2 Tor tambroides | reverse complement strand
AAGGAAGAAGAAACGAGGAGTCTGAATTCGTGCTGTGAAGCCGCATCACCTCCTATGCCGTTTTAACCGTCTCGACGGCACGTTTTGAGATTGTTCAAGAGAAACTTTGAAGTATAAACACAAGGATAAAGATGAAGAAGTTCCGGAAGGTTTTGGACGGGTTGACCACTTCTTCACCTGTCAATCCAGGTGGATCTCCCGGCAGTGCGGCTGGGACCCCCAGTACGGCACCGACACCACGGGAGCTGGAAATCCAGGAGACACTGATGTCAGAGCACTTCCAAATCTGTAAGGTGGGTGCCCCTCTCTAGCTTGTCGCAAAGGGCTCGTCTGTCATTGCAGTAGAGATGTGCAGCTAGTTTTGGCCAAGAGGCCTGTGCTAATCAATGCAGCTGTTGGGGGAACTGTTGTTGGTAGAGCCACAATAGAAATTGCAGTGCACCAGCAGCAGACACAATACACACAGACACATACTGTAGTGCAAAGACATTGTGAACCACAAATATGGTCTCATTCAAATCATTAAGAGATAGTTCACCCAAGAAATGTAAATTCTGTCATATATACTCACCCTCATGTCATTCCAAACTTATATGACTTTATTTCTTCTGCAGAACACAAAAGTATATATTTTGAAGAATATTGGTAATCAAATAGTTTTGGTGACCACTGGTTTCCATTGTATGAACAAAAAACACTGAGACATTCCTTAAAATATCATTTTATGTTCCACAGAAGAAAGAAAGACATACAGTTTTGGAATTATATGAGGGTGAGTAAATGGTGACAGAATTTTCATTTTTGTGTTAAATATCCTTTAAAGTGCCCAGCAGTAAGTAAGCAATAAGTAGATAAATAAATAAACAAACACCAGTAGTGAGATACTGGATGCTCTCAGTCCCAAAAAATAGAGCCAGAACATATGGACTATTAGTGTTTACATTTTCACCATAGTTCTGACTCTCTCTTTTAAGGGGCTCAACCACTGACAAGGAATGTTTCTCAATCCAGTGTTTCAGTATAACCATATTGAAGTGTTAAAAGGACAGTTCTCACAAAAATGAAAATTCTTCTGTTTCTCAGTCCATTCCCTAAGCATTTCACATTAGCATTGCCATAATAAAATATTAAACTGATAGATCACACAAAAACAACAATTCTGTCATTATGTACTGACCTTCATGTTGATTCAAACCTATATGATGTTTTTTTCTTCAGTAGAACACAAAAAAGGAGTTGTTAGAGACTGACAGCCTCCATACACTTCCACAATTCACGTTTCATCTCCTCTAGTTGAAGAAAGTCATTTTTGGAACAACATAACAATAAGTGTGATTATAGTATTGTGGGGTAAACTATCACTTTAACCTTACCTTTTCGTCAAAGAGTAGGCTATAAGTTTCTAATATGTTTCTAATTCATCAAAGTTCCTTGTAACTTTTGCTCTATCTATCTATCTATCTATCTATCTATCTATCTATCTATCTATCTATCTGTCTGTCTGTCTGTCATTGTATCATTCTAACTTTCTATCTATAGTTCTACAGTATTTACCTAATGCATTGGGAGTGAGATGCTCAGGATTAGGCATTATTGGGACACAATCCTCTCCGCAGTGGAGAAGTCAAGTGATAGGGAATCGATGACATAAATGAGGTGTCTTCGCTTATATAAAAAGTGAGAGAGTCTACCATAGTCTCCGGGCTTGTGTGATTTTTCCTGAAGCTATTTTTAGGGCCTAATGCAGCCGGTCGGGATGGCAGAAGCTGACTGCAGCGCTTCTGCCTCCACTTGAATCGGTTCGGTTCGGTTCGAGCTTGAAATTAGAGCGATCGAGGACGGACGTGTGTTGTTCTCCAACATAGCAAATTAGAAAGAGGAAAAGCAGTAAGAAAGAACGAACAATAGCTGTGCTGTCTGAATGGAAGTGCAGGAATGTATCACGTGCAGAAATCACAGTATATGAAGCTGTTTGTGAATATTCCCAGAACGGCACATTCATTCACTGGCGACCGGCACACGCCTCGTTCTCACCATGTGTAGTGATGGGACCGCGGTGTTGTTGTGCTCTCCCTGGGAATATACGGTGAGAGACTCACGCTGATATAGACCCTACAGCCCCGAGTGACGTTTCGCTTTCATTGATGCCTTTCGCTGACGCTTATATTCGAAGCGACTTGATTCGAAACATGTGTAGAAGCTTAACAGATTGGCTATAATAGAATTCCCTGCCAGGTAAACAAATGAAGTAAAACATCACATATTGTCAGGAGGTATTTCTGTCATGTGTCTTTGTTATTACTATATACAGTGCAGTTTTACTAACTTATGAATGTACCAGTTTTTGATTTAAAGGAACAGTTCACCAAAAAATTAGCCCACACTAATGGCATCAAAAATGTAGATTAGTTTGTTTCTGCATCTGAACAGATTTGGAGAAATTTATCATTACATCACTTGCTCAAAATAGATGCTCTGCAGTGAATGGGTGCCATCAGAATGTTGTCCAAACAATGATAAAAACATCACAATAATCCACAAGTAATCCACACAACTCCAGTCCATTAATTAACATCTTGTGAAGAAAAGATCTGTGTGTTTTTATTAAACTAATCAATCAGTAAGATGTTTTTCAATTCAAACCTTTGCTTCTTGCTAAAATGTGATTCCACTCTCCATGATATTGTCTCGTTTAAATCAGGCAAGACATATGCACAGTTCAAGCACCGTTTATAAGAAAAAACTGTTCTAAACAAATACGTTAATGAATTTCGATGTGAGAGGGCAACAGGGGATTGACTTTTTCACAGGAGGAAGCGTTATTATAGATTATAGACTTGTATTTTGGATAGAAGCAACAGATTAAAATTAAAATGACGGATTTTTGTTTCTTACAAACATGCAGCTTTTTACTTCACAAGACTTTAGTTGATGGACTGGAGTCGTGTGGATTACTTGTGGATTATTGTGATGTTTTTATCAGCTGTTTGGAATGCATTCTGATGGAACATTGCTGAGCAAGTGACAAATGCTACTGTACATTTCTCTAAATCTGTTCCAATAAAGAAACAAACTCTTCTACATCTTGGATGACTTAAGGATATTGAATTTTTAGCAATTTTTCATTATTGGGTGAACTATTCCTTTAAGAAATTGATGTTTGTCAATAAAAAAGGTATATTAAGCTTTCAGAAACACGCCCTGGTCAAGCACATGCACTTAAACTGTATTAATTATAAATTGATTCTCAAGAAAAGAAACAAGATGGAAATAAAGTTAGCCATAGCTCAGTGAGGGATTGATCAATTTAACTGGGGTAAAAAAAAAAAAAAAAAATCTGTAGTTTTTACAAAATAATTTTGGGAGCTGTGGTTGCCAGAATAATTTTGTAAAAAAAAATATAGAAAAATCAAAGTTGATCACAAGTAGCTTTTTCACAAACTTAAGTACAGTATATAATAATATACAGAAGGTGCACAGAGTCATTCAAGCAAACACAAAACACAATCATGGTAAAACTTAAATAATGCAATAAATATTCATTAATCAACAGAAGATGTAACAGTAAACCCTAATGTACATAACTGATAACAAAAACTATTAAGAAACATGATTATTTAAACAAAATATTTTCAAATGTGGAGTGTCACGAAGGGAATTCTGGGAATATCAGTTTACAGTTTTTGACTGTAAATTATACATTGATTTGTTACTTCTAAAAACTGTACAATTAACAGCATTTTACTGTAAAATTACATGAAATGTCTGGTTAGTTTTGCTCTGTATATACGGAAGCTTACTGTTAACATACTAACAGTTTTTTTCTGTAGCATTTTTACAATATTTTACAGTTAAAGTTACACTCATTTTTACAGTGAGTTAACATGATTGTGTCAACAGTTTTGTGATGTTGAGTGTTTTGCTGCTGTATGAATGTTGAGAGGTAGGTCAGACATTCAGGACACACAGACAAACCATTTGAAACATCCTAGAGAACAACATAAATGCCAACTACTAAATAAAAACAGAAGTTATTTGTTTTCTCTTAAAGGGGTCATAACATACAATTGTTTTTTCTTTCACTCCCTGAGGCTCCAAATTTGATTCGTCATGAAATGATCCCTTTAAATTTCCATTCTTTTATAACAGATCACATTTTACTACAGTGTATCAGTTTGTTGATGTAAAACATTCATTTTAAGAGGAACTGAATTCTAAGTGGTTTGATCACTAAGATGGGTTTATTTTAGGCCACACAAGTTTAACATATGCTAGCTTGAAAGGAACTCTGTGGCTCATGAATATGAGATTGTAATGCTATATTTATACTTTTCTGAAGATGGATTGTCTGAGAACCTCACTAAGAATCGAACATTGTCTGAAATGTCTCTTTTCGTATAGTAAACACACACTAAACAAAAGTAAAATTCAAATATTCATGACATGACCCCTTCAATGAAAATGAAACCTAATCTATACAAGCAAACCATAAGCAATGGTGAATTGTATGAGTTATTATTCTAGAGACAAGTATAAAGGATCCACCTCTTGGTCTGTCGAGGAATGCGTTCTTTGGGATGTTGACAGGAACAGTGCTCTGGAGATGCACATCTGAAATAGACTGCCGAACACCCTCTCATGTGCTCAAGAACACTCCGTGACAACCATTTCTGGTTATGATCACTCAACTGAATCATGAGCTTTGACAACAACTTCCGTCATGGGCTGCCATGTTTCATGTGTGGTAGAATTTAAATCTCTCTCTCCCCCTCTCACTTCTGTATATTCCCGGATGGATCTGGCATGCACACAGGAATAATAGGGTCAAAGGCATAGAGCCAAAATAGAAAAAAATGTAAATGTGTATGTAACATCATAATGGAAGGTAAAACAGCAGGGTGCTTGTTTTTTTTAAGCTGATCAGCAAGTTTTTGCTCTTGCAAATGACAAAAAACAAAGACAATAGTGTGGTATGATTCTGTTAGTGCTCTGTCAACAATGTTGGCTTCCTCTCCAGTGCTCTGAGACCGCAGTGGCGGCACAGCCTGTGCTCTAGAGCAGCCCGCTCTGTCTGCATGTATCCTCATCTCTCAACAGGAAAGCTGTGCTCACTCGACCAAAGGGAAACAAGTATGAATTGTATTGTACAGTGTCTATTGCTGATAGATTTTTATTGCTTATAGATTCAACAGAGTATACAATCAAATATATTCTAATCTTCTAGAAAAGCAAAATATAGTTACTGATAGACCTACACACAAAGAAAAAAGTCAAAAGAAATATTAAAGAGATGACTGACTCAAAAAATAAAATTCTGTCATTAATTACTCACCCTCATCTTGTTCCAAACCTGTAAGACCTTCATTCATCTTCGGAACACAAAGTAAGATATTTTTGATGAAATCCGCGAGCTTTCTCACCCTCCATAGAGAGCAATGTAACTGAAATGTTCAAGGTCCAGAAAGGTAGTAAGGACATCATAAAAATAGTCCAAGTGACATCAGTCGTTCAACCTTAATTTTCTGAAGTTGCGAGAATACGTTTTGTGCACAAAGAAAACAAAAATAACGACTTTATTTAACAATTCCTACTCTTCCGTGTCAGTCTCCACATGTTCACGAGAGTACCAGGACGCATGTGTGTGATGCTGCTGACACAGGACCCGACATTTTGATGTAGAACCCGGATGCACTGTGCCTTGTTTGCAAGCAGAGGAATGCACATGTATGGGTTGTGTTTTTTTAATTGTAATAATATTCACTATATCACTTTTTGTACTCTATTTTTGATCAAATAAATGCAGACTTGGTGAGAATTAGAGACTTCTTTAATTGTATCGCAAAGATCCTCACAGCAGATTTTTCCATTCCCTATTTGAGCGGAATGACATCTAAAGATGTGTTTAGTAGTGATATGTAGCTAGTGACTCTCGCACTCCTTCACTTTTTTTTATTTATCTCCTTATTATTACATCTGCTCAACTGATTGATTTCGTATGGTGTCACTTGTTTGAACCTGATTGTTATTTCTTTCCATCATTCAAACTCTGTGTTGTCTCTCCAGTGGCTGAGCAGGGCTAAGGTAGTTAATACTCCAAACAGCTCCGTGCTTGTAATCACCCATAAATGAATAGCCCTGTTCAGTCAATCTATATCCTTGAATCCTTTTTCCACTCCACTTCTCTGATCTTCCTTCATTTTCTCTTGTTTAGTGACTTGCACAAAAGAGAGACTGGAAGGACAGATTTTTTTTCCTTTTTTTTCTTTTTTTTTTTTTTTGTCAGAGGATTTAATGTTTCTGTGTATTTTTGTGTACTTATGAATTTGTTTTGATGTTAAGATGTTCATGTTGCTAGCTCCTATTACCTAAAATGATTGGTGTATGTGATGTATTTAATGTGATGCATTTAAACTACTATATATATATATATATATACACACACACACACACACACACACACATATATATATATATATATATATATATATATATATATATATGAAGAGTTCAGATGCAAAAGCCTCTAAGTGCCATCTGACGTTTTCTTCTAAAATGAGCATTTTTATCATTTTTATCTATACATTGTCATTAGAGTAAAATGACTGATTCTAAAAATAGGAGCTTGACAAAAATGCTCATTTTAGATTAAAATTTCAGATGGCACTTAGAGCTTTTTGCATCTGAACTCTTCATTTTATATATATATATATATATATATATATATAAACATTGGGAGATACAAATCAAAATTACGAGAAATACAAGAAAAAGTCACTCTGTGATATATGAAGTCACAAATGGGAGATGAACAGTTAAAATCCCCAAAAAAACAAAGTCATATCGTGAGATATAGCCTAATGTTGCAATTATGAGAAATAATGTTGCAAGTGTGAGATATAAAACAGCAGAAGCGTAAACAGATTTCCTAGATTTCTGACAGCCTTCTGACAGACAACTGTGCACTCTATTTGTCACTCTCTTCAGGCTTGATAACCGTAACATGTATATTGACAGTGAAAGTGAAAGAGACAAATGTAAAGTCTGGCTAGAATTGTGCGATTGCCTCAAATGCCATCCAGTGCTCAATTAAGAAGTTGTTGCCTCACCTCCATGTCAAGTTCACTGCCAACATTCATCAATATTTGTTTCAAGTCAGTGATGATTTCTCACCCGACAGATGCAGTCATTTGTGATTGGCGTCCTTCCATAGCCTCCCTTTCCGATGACTTGAGCATTGAACAGTCTCCCTCTCTGGATAGGTGAGGGATAGCTGATACATCTGTAGACAGAAATCCAGTTAGTCACGTGCACATGCACGCTCAAGTACACAATGGCTTGTAAGCTCAGTAATTGCATTCTAACTCTCGCTCTTAGCGCAGCTTGATGCCCGCAGCATAAACAGCAGCAGGGTTCAAACAAGCTGCACCCACACATTCCGTTCAAGTGACGTTTAGATATGTATTTTACACATGCAGCAGCTCTGACAAAGACTAGATGGGTAGATGGATGAATTACAAGTCTTGTTGTCATTCAAAGGACAAATACTCTCAATTAACCTTCATGTTGTTGGTACTTTGGACTGGATTTTGTCTGATGGTTTTTGTCTCTGTCATATTCTGTTGTGTGTGTGCAGGATGATGGTCTGGTTTGTAATTGATTGGTGACAGAACTGCTTTTAAAGTGGGCTGTTTGCCCTCATGTGGCTTCACCGGGGCGATGACACACTTATTGACCCAATAAGAGAGCCTCATTTCTCTTATCTGGTATCAACCCCCCTCCCTCCCACCACTCAGTTCTTTCTGTCTTCCTCCTGTTCACTCAATTGTTTTAACATTATTTGTTGGATTTGAGGCTTAATGCCATTTCAGGCTGATTGAACCAGATTTCTATTCTTTCTTTATTTGTCTTTTAAATGTCTTCCTTATTTAAAAGGAAATTTTTTCTTGAAATGATATAAGCGTATGTCTTGGGGTTATGGCTTATAAATGTGGATCTGTGGCCTGTAGCACGAAGCGAGATGAACAAACTCAGAGTTGCAGAGTAAGTTTTGAGTTGACAAAACCCGATAAAGCCAACCTGGTTTAGATCAGGATCAGCGGGCTCACAAGGCTCGATATGAACGTTCTCTGTCAACTCAGAGTTTGAACCAGAGTTTGTGATTAACTCTGGGGTGCGTGCACCTGAACGTGTGACACGTACAGCAAACAGCCAATCACAGGGAACGTGGAGAGCATCAGCAAAGCATCATTTGGTTTCACTTCTCGCGAGAGTCAGCACAATTCACTTTTCTGCTGAAGATTAAGAGATGTCGTTATTAAAAATGTAATACATTTAAATGCATTTACAAGGCAGGAATAAACACTTCTGCTGCAGCAAAAGTTTGAGAAGGCAGCAGAAAAAAATATACAAAGGAATCAACTGAATTTATAGTTTCACACAGAGCTCAAAAAGAAAACATTAGTCATTTCTTTTTTCATTAGTTTAGTCATTTTAAAAGTTGGATATATTAAAGGTGACATATCATGAATATCTGACTTTTCCAGGTTTTAAGTGCTATAATCAGGTCCCCGGTGCATTTACCGACCAAGGAAACGTGAAAAAGATTAACCCAGTATCTTTGTTTTGGTAAGCCTTTTTCTGCAAGGGTTTGAAAAAACGAGCACGTCTGATCTCGCTCCCCTAGTGACATTGCAAAGGGATCTCATTATAATATTACCGCCTCTTAATCTGTAAGTTTCCACCCACGGCGCCGTCATTTTGATTTTGCAAGCGACAACTGTCTAGCAGTTCTAATGCCATGGTGAACGTTTGAGCAAAACATGCTAACTGTTCTGCCTTTGGCTGCACAGACGATTACAGAACACTGTTTACAGTCCCAGCCTCAGAGGAGACAACAGAGCAGTGGATTTATTGATTTATTTACTGTATATTGCTGCTGCCACACAGATCTAAAATAAACATGCGATTTATTTCCCAGCTGTTTACCTTCACAGACATAACCGACTGTTTTTGTAACTCGTGTGTTTTTAACGTAAACTTGTGTGTGAATGAGAACTTAGTTTAGTACATGCTGTGACAGCCGCTTTCTGTCCGTGATATGTGCACTGAGAAAACCGTATATCAGAGTTTTAAACTAATATGGTTTAAAACGCATGATTTCAGCGCGATAAACATGATAATCAGAACCAAAACAGATGTTTTTAGCAGGTACGAGCTGTAATGCCGCAGCTCTCTTCTGGAAAAGGGGGCGGAGAGCAGCAGCTCATTTGCATTTAAAGACATATGCTCTAATATAGCATGTTTCTGCTTCCACTCAAAATAAGCATTTTCAAAATGATATTGTCACGAATCCTGGCCATGCACTTCTGTTCACTCGCCACCAGAGGTCATTCACTCACCACATTGACTCATACACTACACTACACTACTGGCACATCACATTGGACTGCGTTTCCCATCATCCATTGCACTGACGACACACAGCTGATTTCACTGATCACTCAATCACAGGCTTTATAAGCCTTGAACTTGCTCTCTGTGATGGCTGAGTATTGTATAGCGTTTATCCTAGCGATAGCTACATTACGGAGCCCTCTCAGTAATTATAGTCTTTTCTCATGTTTGATACCTGCCCGTGTTTCCTGGATTTACCCTTTGCCTTGCCGTTCGGACTTTGTTTGCACCTCGTTTGGATTATTGCTGTGTACCTGGATTATCTCTCTTTGCCTTGCCCCTTTTGGATATTGTTCGCCGATCGTCCACCCACGGTTGCCTTAGGACTACTCTGTGTCTTCCCCTTACCATACCCGTTTGCCGTTGTTTGACCCTGCCTGTTAATTGACTGTGTTTCATAAATAAAGCTTGCACATGGATCCGTACGCCTCATGCTTCTGTCACTCCGTTACAGATATAATAAATGATCTGTGGGGTATTTTGAGCTGAGACTTCACAGACACATTCTGGGGACACCTGAGACTTATATTACATATTGTTAAAAGGGGCATAATATGTTACCTTTAAAGCTTATCTATATGTATATATATATTTAATTTAAATGCGAAGCTTCAAATTAATTATCACTTCATATAATAATTAAATGAATATATTATATGAATTATAAACAATTACAATTAATATAATATAAATATAATAAATAAGTAGCTGCAAAAGTCAGGCAATTTTGTCTCTAAAATTTTTTGATTTTTTGAGCGAGAGATAATGGGGAATGGCTTCATCGCATCAGATATATGTCACTTTGCTCACGGCTGATTGGTCCAGTTTGGGTTTGCGATCTCTAACCCAGAATAAAACCTGCTCTGGAGCAGGGTAGCCGTGTAGCGTGAGTTACCATAGCAATGAAATCCGCACAGAACCAACCCATCTTCTTGAACTCGAAAACTCAGAGTTTGCTCAAACAAAATGCAAACTTTCCTGGGTAAAAACCCAAACCAGCTTTGTGCTACAGGCCACAGGTTTTCCCTACATTATGGGGATTAGATGAATAATTAGGGGGAGGGCGGATGAGAAAAATGGCATTATAAACATGCTTAATAATGTTTTCATGCAAATGTAAAAATACAATAAATGTGTGTGGGCTGAAAAGAATGTTACTTTGAAATTAATTTACTTTGAAACAATTTTCACTCAGAAATTGCCATTACAATTTCAAATAATTAGAAAGAAATGGCAAATAACATTGAATTAAACATGAAATTTTCATGAAATATGCTTCAAAAACATTATTTGTTATTTATTATTACTATTTTATTACTATTTTATTATTTGTTAATTTATTATTATTATTATTATTATTATTTACAATTTATGAGGGTTAGGTTTTGGTTGTAGATATATATTTCCTTAAGCCACATTACTTTCTTACAATTCTTTCTTTCTTACAATTCTTTCTTTCTTTCTTTCTTTCTTTCTTTTGGTTGTTTGCTTGCTTTCCATTTAGGAATGTTCTAGAAATCTTTATTTCTCCTCCCATCACTTTTTCTTGTCTCTTTCTTTTATTCAGATTCATTTTCTCACAGGCACTAACCCTATGGATGCATTCTGAGTCAGATTGGATTTCCAATTCATTTTTGTCTTTGGAAGATTATTCTTCTTGACAGAACCTAGCTGTGGACCACAACAAGCTTCTTGTGCATGTGTGCATGTGTGTGTGTGTGTGTGTGTGTGTGTGCATGTGCTACCTCTTTATGTTTGTTTCTATACCTTACCTGTTTTCTACTGTCTGAAGACTTTTTGTTGTTTATAAGATCTTTTTTAACCAAAGCATCTTACAGTAGACTTATTACAAGCATGGTCCTGCTTGAGCAACCTGGGGTTAAGTGATTTGTTGAAGGCAATCCCAGTACTGTACTTCTCTCAGTCACCAAATAACACATCTTTGAAAGAGCAACCTCTGAGCAATAAAACTATCCTCTGGGATTGCAGGGATTAAACCCTAGACCCCAGAATGAAGCAACACAGTATCCTACACCCTGCCCTAGTCTCATTCTCACACAGACCACCTACAAACCGCTCTGATGTCTACTGCACAAAAAGAGCTTGAATGAAAATAAATTTGGCAGTTTGAATTTGATTGGCTGGCAAGTAATTTTGAGAAAGAAATAATTGCAAGATTTGCTGAAGTTTGGGAGTTACTGTATGTCACTGAGTACTTGAAAGATAAGGATTTTGTTGAGGCAGTTAGTAGTGAGCATATCAGATTAATTTCAGAGTTATTTACATTTACATTTATTCATTTAGCAGATGCTTTTAATCAAAGTGACTTGCAAATGAGGAATGCAACACAAGCAGTTCATTCTAAAGAGACAGTAAAATGAAGTAAAAATGCGAAGCAAAGTACCAAAGTTACTCAGAACAGAATTAGCTGGTATGATTTATTTTATTTTATTTTACTTTACTTTACTTTACTTTACTTTAATTTACTTTACTTTAATTTTATTTTATATTATTTATGTTGAAAATTTGTAGAATGATTTGCTCTGTAACAGTGTTCCTGTAATAAGATGATTTAAGTAAAGTGCCTACTTTAGAATGTGCTTATGTAACTTTATGTAACACTAGAACTGCCTCTATCCCTATGAGACACATCTGTCTGTGTTATGAGATCAAAAACAAGAGCTAGTCTGGAGTTTGTTGCTGATCATAAGTTTGAAACTGAGATTTTAAGAATGAATATGATCCTCAGTTTGGGCTGAAATCTTTATCAAAGGTTCAAAAGTTACTCAAAAGTTCAGTATCTAGATGTTTCTTTTCTGGCTGAAGGATTGAGAGGATGTAGCTCTAGCTTCATGCCTTTGAGTCATACACCACAAAGCGCCAATCTGGAAGCTTCTCTTCCTGAACCATGTACGGATAGACTGTGGGATATTAAAGGCATAGAGCTTATCAGGGAACAGCAGTCTGAGTGTCTCTGCCATATGTACCAGACTTCGCTGAGAGATTTGCTACATATGACCACAATAGTTTACTAGAGCAAAATGCAGAAAAAGGCATTTTTTATTTTTTTGTAAATTATGGAATTTTGGAAAAATTGAAAGGCCAAAGTTGAAAAAGAGGCTGATATGGTGTGTTGACTTTTAGAATAAAGAAATGACAAGTTTTTATGTAACAGAACAAATTTGTGTTTAAATTATGAAATGTACACAGAACTATGACATTTTAATTGCATATTTTTATGCACTTAAAATTGCAAAATATTGGAGTTTTGGTCTGCTTTTCAATACTTTCATTATCAGTGATGTATGTACTACATATACTACTCACTACAACAGAGCTCTGACTTATTTCATCCTTAATATTTGATTTCATACGTGCATGCTCTGACATTAACACATATGATATTACAAACTATCAGTTTGTGTGTACAAAAAGCATCTACTATGTGTGTAGCATTAATAGTTCCCTCAATACATTTTTAATACAGGCTGCATTATTAATGATTTCAACAGACATTTATATAGACCTTCTTTTGCTTACACTATGTTATGTTGCATTGCAGCAGCAGATCAATGCTGTGTTGTATATATATATTTATACTACGGGGCTGTTGAATGCTTGAATCTGATTGGCTGACGAACGTTCTAAGGCGTGCAATTATTTTCAGGGAAACGCACGGCGAACGTAG